>BQNB010151348.1:0-15913 GCA_026074375.1 Tanacetum coccineum
AGCTTATGGAACAAGATCTTAGGCTTACTTGAGCTAAAATGGGTCAAAATGGGGTTTTCAGGTTCGTACGCCTAGTAACGACTACAAGGCTTTGTTTTTCTTGCTTCTTGGCTTCTATTATGAGCTTTGGGACTTCTCTTGACCTTCCTTGATCTGATTTAGAACTCCATTGATGAGTATATGAGTTTTTGAGGTATGGTTTGAAAAGCATGTGGAGTTCGGCTTATATAGGGGTTCAAGACCTTTGTTGGCCAAGTTTTCTTAGGGATTAAGGGTTAGGATCTATAGTATGATGACTAAGGATGCCTAGTGATGAGTATGGAGGCTATGATAGTAGCTAAGCAAGGTGGAAGGTGTTGAAGGGGTGTTTGGAGGCCACGACTAAGGAAAGAGATAATGAGGTGATGTAGCAACTTAGAGGATAAGTATTTTAGCAAGAAGGTGATGGAGGTGGTTTCTAGGCTGCTTGGTGATGTCATGGTGAGGTCATAGAGGTGCTAGGATGGGTGCTTGGGTTTAAAATGGGTCAAAATGGAAGCAAATGGGTCACGGGTTGGTTTAGGGCTCGTTTTAAGGCTTAGGGTTTTAATTTCGAGTTAGGGTTACGGTTTAAGATATATTATGGTTTAGGATTAGTGTTAGGATTGAGATTAGGGCTTAGGATTATGGTTTAGGGCTTGGTTTTAAGGTTTTGGGTTTTAAAATGAAATTAGGGTTTTTAGGGTTTTGTTTAGGGTTTAGGGTTTTAGATTAAGGTTTAGGATGAATTAGGGTTTAGGTTTAAGGTTTAAAAGTCATGCATTAAGTGCTTGTACCTTTTACTAAAGTGGTGGTAAGAAACCAAAGTGATTTAGGAGGTAAAATGACCTAGTTTGACGTTCTTTTATTAGGCATTATTGACTTGTACATTGTGTTTTAGAAAGTTATAACTTGATTTAGGAGGGAAAAGATATTCAAATGTGGTGCATTGATACTTGTACGATAATGTACTTGGTAAAAATGATATTAAGATATAAACTTGACATATTAGGATGTTTACATGATATAAACATAGATAGAGATGGCATTGGTAGAGGTTGCGTGAGCTCGTTTACTTTAGAGATGCAAGTTACGTTGCATAATGAGATAAAGCAAAAAATTTCCCTGTATAAAGGTGGTATATAATAGATATCACAGTGCATCTAATTTAATAGATGGATAATTACATTGATAAAAATTGCGGGTTGTTATAGATTGCCTTGTGACGTACTTGTTAACAAAAACTATAGAGAAAACTTGATCGCTATGTGATGGATAATGCCTCAAGACTTCTTCATTTAGTAGGTTCAAGTCGAATGAGCATGCGTCCATATATATACATTTTTGTGAGCCAAAACAATATTTTCTCCTATTTGAGTTTTTGACCATTCTAAAGAAGCCTCGGTATCTTAATTTCAGCTTGAACTTTGAAGAATCTTGCCTAAAAGCAAAAATTAATTATAAAAATAATGTTACAAACCAACAAGAGTTAAAAAGTATTGCTCGAAGAAAATTACATATACATACTCGAGTACTGACGACTCAACCATGTTCGGTGGCGATGAATTTTGAATAGGAATATCAACATCGTCATCCATCTTTTATGCTATATGCCACTTTCTACAACAAATGATATAACATTAGACAAAAAAATTATAAGGTATATAATCAGTCAATGAATGAATGCTATCAAAAAATCAATCAATGAACCTGATTGAAATAATTATAGGCTAAATCTTAGGGGAAAAAAAGTTTCACTAACCAATCAAATTACGTAAGTGATATGTTAGTATTTAGTTAGTCAATGAACCAATTCTATCAAATATCAAAAAGAGAATGATCAAAACATATGTACAATTTGTGTTGACCTTTGAATGGGCTTTTGCAGGTTATCAAGTATAAGCAAAAACAACACACAAAACATTATACATGAAAGCTAATACAATAGAAACAAGTATGATTTACCTTTGATCAGATTTAGGGTTTAGTGATGTAGAGAAATCTGTGTGTTTGAGAGGAAAATGAGGAGTCGATTCTTTGTGACTGGTAATGATCGGTCTATTAAGTTTTTGTTAAGAATAAGGGTATAATTGTCATTTTATATATCAATTATAATTATTAGAGATTTTTTGGTTATTAAATATTTGTAAAATAACCATTTGGATATATATGACAATTTTTAGTCTTTGAAAGGATATATATGCAATTGTCCCTTAAATATTTGATTTGTCAACATGTGTGAAGTATTTTTTATAAAGAAAGCATTTAATTGATCGGTGAGAGTAGTATGACTGATAATTGTGGATTGTGAGAATAAACGAAGGAAGTATATAGGCTGTGATAGTAAAGTGTAAGATGTGTGAAGGTGTTTTTGATATAACTGTCTGTGTAGTACTATTTTTGGTTTGCTACTATCATTAGCATTTGACAAGTGTAACATTAGAATCAATAATTCGGATTGACAATATGCATAGTGCTATTTTAGGTTTGCTATTATCATTAGCATTGCCCAGTAGGTATTGTATAGCAAATCCCCCTAATGTATAGATCTGGAATATATTTAAACCAGCCCTATTCATTCTTGTAAGTAAAATGGAAGCAATTACAACCCAAACATGAGAGCATGTTTATGTTATAGCACGTTAGATACGATCTCATGTTGTGCATAACGTGAAATTTAATTAAATAAAGCCTTATACGGCCTTCCAAAATAAAAAGTAAAAAAAAATTAAGGGTTCACAAAGTTCTTGTATCTTCTAAAATAATAGAAGCTTGTTTGTTTTGTTTTTGTATAAGTTCTGTAAATTAAAGTGATTGTTAAGATATATATGTTGTTTGTTTGAAAACGAATAAATGATTGTTTGTTGTGTATTTAATAAAGTGTCTGAATTAGAGAAAAATACAGTTATAACCTTCTATATGAAATAAATGTTGAATAAAAATTAATTGAATAAAATTAACGGAAGATAAATATGTAAAAGTAGTATATAAGTGATGGCTTAATTGGGAGACCCTCACTCCCATGAATTTTTTCAAAAGGTCGTCACACAATCTAAGAATCATGAAAAGCAACACAAAAGGTTATAGTATCAAATACTAAACCGATCAAATGACAAGGAAAATTAACAAAATATAAGGACAATTCCATAATAATGTTATACAAAATTGCTCATATTTTTAAGTTTCTAAGTCACTAGACTCTAAAATCGAGTAATATTGTATCTTTGTTCGACTACCAACATGATACGAATTAGGGGTGAGCAAAATGGACCGCGGATCGGACCGAACCGAGAAACCGGTCCAAACCGGACCGACCGGACCGGACCGAATTCAGTCCGGTCCTCGGTCCATCTTTTTCCTCATTTTCGGTCCTCGGTCTGGTCCTGTCCGATTCGGTCCATCTTTTTCCTTATTGTTCGTATTACGAATAATAAAAAAATAAAAAATTCTTTATAAAATGAATTGATAGTGTTAAGCGCATTCTTGACAAGTGTTGATGGTAGAAGTCGACGGTTTCACAACAGCTCGATGTCAAGATCGTTATTTACCGATCTCTTTATTGGAAGGCTAATTGATTTCCTTGATTCTCATTATCAAAATAACCAAATATATATAGCTACAGAGATTATTTTAAAATATGGGCTTGGCCTAATACATGCCCACGGGCCATTACAAAATAATAATAAACACTATAAAATACATGCCCCCGCAGTTGAAGCAGGAGGAGGTTGTACGCTCAAACTGGATCAAAATTCTTCAAACAATACGGAAGGCATTCCCTTGGTGAAAATATCAGCATATTGGAAACGAGATGGCACATGTAAAACTCTAACCTGACCAGCGGTAACCATATCTCGGACGAAATGAATGTCAATCTCAATGTGTTTCGTCTGTTGATGTTGAACAGGGTTGGCAGACATATAAACAGCACTAACGTTATCAGAGTAGACAAGAGTTGCAGTCGATAAAGGAGAGTGTAACTCACGAAGAAGATTACGAAGCCATGCAGTCTCTGCCACAACGTTAGCAACACCCCGATATTCAGCTTTGGCACTGAAGCGTGAAAGAGTGTGCTGTGGTTTAGCGGACCAAGATAAGAAGTTATCACCCAAAAAGATAAAATAACTGTCACACTCCCATAATGTCGCAGCGGAAAGGTAACTGGGGGCGAGTGACTTCATAGCATCATAACACACACTAATAAAGAACGACCTCTATATGAGTCAAAAGTGATCATTTGAATTTTAACAAAGCGGAATAAGTTTTCAACCGAGTACATTACAATACTTAAACTCAAAAGTAATAGTAGTTCAAAAGTTACTCAAATGATCAGCATTATGCAGGAAAAGACTTCGTGAATGAGACACCATAAGCAAGCCATGAAAATCAAGCACCTCAGAAAAACATTACTAAAAGTGTCAACATTAAAGTTGGTGAGTTCATATGTTTATAAAACTGTAAATGTGAACCACAAGATTTCTAAGCTCATGAAACCGAAGCGTTAACCGTAATCAAGAATAAGAGCCCATGCGGGTGCCTAACCTGGGACACCCATAACGTATCTCAAATGAAACTGCGCCCGTTTGACATGTACTCAGTCAAACCTGGCGGGGATGTCAATCCCAATAGATCTATCCATAACATTCGTGCTTACACGAGGTAATTAACGGTTCATGATAAAAGGGCGTACTGTAAGTCATAGGTTAAAGGGTACTTAGACCATTCTGTAAACGAGTAATTTGTACTTGTGTTCAAACATAAAAATGAGCAATGTAACGAGTTTGTAAATGAGCATATAAAAGGGTTTGAAATCAATTATGTAAATGAGTTTGTAAACGAGCATGTATCCTCCCCCAAAAGAGTTCAAAACAAGAAAAATAAAGGCTATGAGACTCACCTTAAGCAAAGTAGTGAGTGATGAAATAATCAATGCAACGTAAAATAGTAATCGGCGAACGTAATCCTAACCGCGACCTAAATGAATAACGACGCGGCTCAATGCAAGATAGGGGTAAAATGATGCAAAAACTATTTTTGGAAAGTCAACATCACCCGCATATGCTTGTTTCATATTTGAGCAAGTTTAGAAATCCCGAATGTTAATGTTTTGTAATTATATCTGAAATTCATTTCATGTCTCAATGCACTTAGCAAATCTTAAATGTCTAGTTTGCACTTTTAGTAACTCCTAACGTCGTTCTAATATTGCTTTTATAAACTTACTAACGCGCCTAAACATTTTATAAGTAATACATTAATATTCGCTAGCGTTTTTATAGCTCAAACGGACCCGAAAACGCCCGAAATCACTTAATTAACATCCTAACAGCAACATTTCCTATAAAAATAATACGTGCATGTCCAGTTTTAAAAGTGCTATAACTTCTTCGTTTTTGACTTTCGTGAGAAAAGAAAAGACACATTTTTAGGCGAAAAATCATTTTGAACAACTTTTCTTTTATACACTTAAGCTAGGTCGGACCCAAAAAGGGTCAAACCATCATTTAAAATCAGGACATAATATCCAAAAATACATTAAAAGCTGAAATTTCCTGACATGTTTCGTGAATCTTAAAACGGCCATAACTTCTTCGTTATAAAGTGCATTTTTGCGTTCTTTGTATCAAAATTTCCATAACGACATCTACTATCATGATATTAGAGTTTTAACATCTCAAAACATTTTTAAGACACCCCTACTGTTCGGACTGTTTGGGATAGCCTATATAATTTTCCGAATTGTGTCGAAATAACAATCCACAACTTCCTCAAAAGCCGAATCTAACCTATCTCCGTACACTACTAATCCAAACAACAAATCAACCTCATAACTAACTGTAGGAAACTAGAAGGGGGGGTTGAATAGTTTACCAGTTAATTATCTGTTTTAAAACTTTGCTTATAAAATGGTTTGATTCGAGTTGTATGTCAATCAATCAACAATATGAATCACAAGTAAACTATCTAATGTAATGAACTAAATAAACAATAACAATATAAAGAGATAAGGAAAGAAACGATCAAACCAAGACACCAAGATTTATAGTGGTTCGGCTACGAAGCACCTCTTCGCCCTACTCTACTCCCCGAGTACTCCACTCGAGATTTCACTATGTCAACAAGCTCCCTTTAGGCGGAGAAAACCGTTTACACGTCGCTTACTTTCTTTTCCGACACTAAGCTAGATGTCGAGTCTTAATCTTAGCTAGAACCAATCTAAGACTTCACTAAGTCTTTATACACTCACAAGATATATACTCTTGGATTGACACACAATCCAATTTACACAACACCACAAAGAAAATATAATGAAGATTTGTGATCTTGAGGAGGAGGAAAGAGATCACTTGATAACAATTCGTTTCTAGATGAATACGATTGTTCTTCTCTTGCACTTGATTAGAAGAAGGGAGGAAGAGGGAATTAATCACTTGAAACAAGATCAAGATATGTTAGTGATCAAGATATGTGTTTTAGAAAGAAAGAAAGAAGAGAGAAAAGTAGATCTGAGAAAATTCATGGCAAGAGGTTATGTTTTTCAAATGGGGTGGCCCAGTATTTATAGAAGACAAAAATAGCCGTTACTTTGTTGGCGGTCCCGGCGGTCCCTAATATGTTAGGGGGCCGCCAGGCCTATAAGGGGGTCGCCCGTAGAGTACGCTCTTCTTTTTGTCTTTTAGTGAGGAATGTGTTATCTGTTTTGGAACCTTCTATTTTAGGAGGAAAATCTGATTTCAAATTTTTTGTTTTAATAAAATATTTCTTTTATGAATAAATATTTTGTAAATACACTTTTGTAGAAATGTAAGGTTTAAGAAAAATATTTTCTTGATCACTAATCATGTTTAATGATTTGTTTATCCATACCTTAAGTGATTAATCTTAGAAATAGAATTTTACGATTAGTAATTTATAAACGTTTAATTTTATCGTAAACGTTTTTACATTTTGTTATTATCAAAACATCGAGAGGTCGAAAAATATAAATAACGTTTTTAGACATTATTTGTATTAACAATCTCCCCCTTTTTGATGATGACAAAATATAAACTCATTTAGTATAAAAATAGAAGTTTATAAATTACTAATGAGTTTAAATCCATTTCTCCCCCTTTTTGTCGAATCCAAAAAGGTTGATCGTCGAATTGTAGTAGAGAGAAAGAAATCGACGATTGAAGACTCCCCCTTGATGTAAGCTCCCCCTTGTTCGGGGCACCAAGGGATCGATCTTACGATAATTTGTTTGCTACAAAACAAAGTTAGAAGTACAAGTGCAAACCAACATAGCACGACAAATATCTCAAGAGTATAATCCACACTTTAGAAACTCATAAATAAAGTGCATTCAAATTCCTAGAAAGATCATACATAATCATATAGGACAATATATGATGATACAACATAAGATATGACAAAACATATTAAAGCATAGGTGAACATGAATCTAAAAATACATTAATCCTAGAAAATTCATGATTCATAGACATGACTTTTAAACAAAATATCTTTGGGTCATCCATTATTAGACCATTTGAAAAAGTCTATTTTGAGTGGAAAATGGGTTGTGAAGAGGCGGTGATTATGAATACCAATAGAGAAAACATAATGTTACATCATCTCGAAGGTTCAATGGAGGTTACGGTTGTGGAAGCAACAAATACAAGTTGATCCATGATAGTCATGATAATTGTAGTAGAGTGGATGCCCCATGATAGGAGGTTGAGGTGGTGGTGGTGATGGTGAAGATAGGAACTTTGAGAGATTTCAAGAGGTGTGATGTAGTGATTAGTGATAAGTAAATCCAAAAAAAGAATGCTTTGGAGAAGTTGAGGATTAGATGCCAGGAGAACATCCATTAAGTTTGAAGAAAAGAATATTAAGGCTGAAGAGAGGTGGTTCATTTGTAGAGGTGGTGATACTTGCAGCTTTAATTGAAAGGAGATGAGTGTTTTTCATGACTTAGGTGGTTATTTTGTTGATTGGGTTAGGATAGTGCATTTGGTGGAGTTAAAAGAAAGTTGTTGTGGAGATGGTGTGAGAAGGTTTTTCATTGTCCTAGTTAAGTCAACAAATAGTTTGCTTCGGTGGTATGATTGTTAGTTTGATTTTCTTGAACCCATGGGAAGAGGATGCTTGTGTATCCATGGAAGTTTGAGGTGTGAGTGGTGAAGGGATAGAGAAGAATTCATGATTTAAGATGTAAGAGATGGATTGAAGGAAGTAAGCAGGTTTAAAGTTAAGATTCTAAAAATGTTTGTCAAAATGTAGAAATTAAGCTAAGCCTAGATGGGGTTAATTATAAAATAGGTCAACTGCACAGAAATTCAGGAGGTCACAGTAGAAGAATCCGTAACCTCTGATGGCGGTCCCTTAAATACCCGGCGGTCCCATATATATTAGGGGGGCGCCCAGTATTTTAGGGGGTCGTTTTCTAGAGACAGGAAACTTTTTCCAGAATTTCCTGATATGCTTGTAAAAAAAAATTTAAAATTTATCCCTTTTTAGTCAATCCTATTTCATCATGTATCATCTAATACTTATTCACAATATCAAATATCGTAAGTTCTATGAGGGAAGCATATGTAGGCAAATTTTATCAAAAGATAAGCATGCATAATATCATATATATATATATATATATATATAGCAAAGAGTCTATCGAGGTGCATTAGTTAGGATTAATGTTTCTTAACTTAGTACCAGACATACAAATAGTTAGTACTGACAGTTTACTTAGTACCGACAGTACAAATATTAAGTAACTGTAGTTATTTAGTACCGTTGAGAAGAAATGTAAAAGATAATTTATAAATATTTATGAGATATTTAGAAAAAGATATGTAAGCCTTAGGGTTATCCTTGAATAATAAAAGGATCACTTTTTGGCATAGAAGATAGAGACACAAGAAGGAACACAGACGAATACACCAGCATACAAATCATAAACTATATCATAGTTAGCAATCTGTATCCCTCAAGAACACATTATAAAGTTGTTATTTTACAGTTGTTCATATAGTTGTTCTTCTTAGTATCTGTGTTAAGATTCCGCATCAACACATAATTCATGAGTCATTATTTCTACATAGTCTTTGTATTTATACATCCGTGACTAACATCCTTATAGGACCAGCAAGATCATATCAGTTTAAAGTACCAGACAAGTGCATGCAAGCATTGGTTTAGGATGATAAAATCAAAAGATCATCCATGGCAAGCTAAGTTGCCCATACTAAGTACTAAGTTACTAATGAGTAGCATAAGATTAAATACTTAAGCATAATTAGATATTAAGTAATAATATAGAATAATAATGTCCAATAAAAATAATTTCCCTCATAGCTCACTTCTTCATGTTTCTCCACAACCTTCTGAGACTTTTTCCGATTGACCTTACTCCACCACGCTGCTCATCTCGTAATTGTACTTGACCGTTGATGATTTCGGTTTGGCGGGTGTAAAATGGTTCCAAGTGAGGGTCAATGTTAGGTGGGTTTTGAAAAACTTAAGGAACTTGATTGGTTAAGAAATTTGACATTATCGAACGGGGAAGAGTGCTGCACGTTGAGGATTCCCTTCGTCTTTATCCATCATCACATCACGGTGAGATGGAGATAAGGATGGTTGATCGCGAAGGTGAGAGGAAGTAGATTGACAACCTCTTCTCGTGCCACGATCCTTCCTGGGTTTCACTCTAGTTGAGCACAAGAGGATTCATGACACGTCGTACATACATAGGACTCTTGTACAAACTCGAGATATTCATTTCATGATGCATTTAAACAAACGGTTAATAGCATACCATAGGGTAGAATGAACCTAAGCTTAGCGAGTGACCCACTCCTTCATTTCGCCATGTAATAGGCAAGATTGAATCTTTTAGAGTGTACAACACAATAAAGCATAAAACAAAGACAAACGGGAACATGATCCCGATTACCCCCCAGACAGAAGACGTTTTCCCAGATGATTTCCTCTAAAGGCTTCAAAGTTGACACGACTTCACGAGTGAGAATTTGATATTCAAGAACATCAATCTCTTCCTCATGACGGATGCAACGGACTTGACCTTCTCGATCAATTCGAATAGACGAAATAATGTCCTCAATGGAAGGAGGGTTGGTTTGATATGGACCATCCGAAGGGATACCATATGCCAACTCGTCAAATCTCCTTCTATCGGTAAAGACACACGCGCCTTCACAAGGAATGTCAAGAATTTGAGCAAAATTTTCAAGAGAGTAGGAGAAGAGTTGATTTTGAATCACAAATTCGACAAACATTTGACCTTCATCGGAATAATTGATTTGATATTGACTATAGAACTCGAGTATGAAGCGAGGACAGATTTGTTCATTGATTTCAAGGATACATTCGAACTCAACAAAATGAAACAAAGACCGAACATAGTTTAGGTCCGCAAAATTGTCAAAACCACCCGACCCTCATGGATATAGCGTTCTTCAAGGTTCATTAGTTTTTCTGTTATTGTAGTACGGAATTCATGTGAGATTTTAGGGATATAATGTCTTGTATTTTTGTAGTCTTCAGATAATTTTTGAGGCATTGTTACCTAAAATGACACAAATAAAATCATATTTTAATTGCCTATGCTTGTATTGAAGTTTTAAGCTTGTGTCTAGTGTGTGCCTATATGCAACAAATGTGGAGTAACAATTAACTCGACCTAAAAATAACATCCTAAGAGTTAATCCAAACGCTCTTTAATTTGATTTTGCTCATCCAACAAGTCGAAAAATACGTATAAATTATGTATCTCGAAATTTGTTCATGAGATCATTATGCATGTGTTTGAAAACGTTTTTGGGTTGGATTAACAATGCATAACCACAATTTTATTGTGTTCCTAACGTGAGTGATTTAAAAATAAAATTGGGGTTTTAGTTCAAAATCAATTTTTCTATAACTTCACTAATATGTGCAAATCTTATGTCTACGGGAAGCATATTAGTTGTACATTGTATCCTAGTAGTTCTATTTGTACAAAATTGAAAAAAAAATGGAAAATCCCCAATTTTAATTTTTGGTGTTCATCATGAGCCCTAGACTCAAATTGAAAGAAAATAAATTAAATGACTTACAATTGATGATCTTTAAGATGTTTTGAATGATTGTTGAGGTTGATTTTATCTTCAATTCATGTTTTAGTGGTTGATTTTGAGTTTTTGAGTGAAATGGGCCGTGTTCGTCAATGGCAGCACGAAGAGGGGTGTTTGTTTTTGTGTTTTGAAAAATTTTGTTCAAGTGTTCCATTTTATGTTCTGCTGATGGCGGTCCCATATTTCCTGGCGGTCCCAAATATATTAGGGGCCGCCCTCAGTCAAGGGTTTTGGACTTATTTTTGACGAAAATTTTACGAAGAGGAGTGACGTTTTAATTTTCATTTCGCGAATTAAAGGTGCTTAAAGTACTTCGGATGAAGTATTTAAGTTGTCACGACACGGAATAGAACACGGACTAGAATCGAAACTAGAAGAAGGAGAAGCGGACACATAAGGTTTATGGAATGTGTTCCATCATTCCTAAACCAAGACGTAGATAGTTAAACGATTCACGTTTAAGGGGTTTAGTAAGAATGTCGGCAATATTGTCGACGGACGGCACTTTTTCGATTGAGATATGTCCTTTTTGGACATTATCACGAAGAAAGTGGTGACGAATTTCGATGTGTTTGGTACGAGAATGTTGCACCGGGTTTTTGCTAAGGTCAATCGCGCCTTTGTTGTCGCACATGATGGGAACGTCGTCGAGTCGTACGTCGTAGTCGATGAGAGCTTGTTTCATCCATAGTGCTTGTTGACATGCCTTTCCGGCGCTTACGTATTCGGCTTCGGTAGTGGATATAGCAAGAGCGGTTTGTTTCTTCGAGAACCAAGATGTCAAACAACATCCTACGAACGTACAAATACCGCTAGTGCTCTTTCGGTCCACATAATCTCCCGCATGATCAGAGTCGGCATATACTACGGTTTCTATGCCGGTCCCCTTAGGATACCATAATCCTAAGTGCGTAGTGCCTTTAATGTATCGGAAGATACGCTTAACCGCTTCAAGGTGAGAGGTTTTGGGAGCCTCTTGGAAGCGGGCACAAAGGCAGACACTAAACATGATATCGGGCCTACTTGCCGTTAGGTATAATAAACTACCTATCATGCCTCGATACTTGGTACTATCTACCGACTCACACTCTTCATCTTTCGTGAGTTTAGTATCGGAGGACATGGGGGTTTTCATTGGTTTAGAATCTTCTAGACCAAATTTCTTAAGCATTTCTTTAATATACTTAGATTGATTAAAGAATATACCATAAGGACGTAACGTTTGTTAAAGGCTTAATGGGCTTATACATAACTGTTTGGGCCGGTTTAGTAAGAAAAATGAATAGGGCTTTTTAGGTGTCATGTAATGTTTAAATGGTCTGAGACCCAACCCAATAGATGGGACGAGCGGGCCCCATTTAACTTTCTTTGGTTTGGCTTGACTTTGACTGTGACTTTGTCCGGGGTTTGACTTTGACTTTGAGTTTTTGGTCTTTGACTTTCGACTTTGACTTTCACATCACGCTTTTCCATTCCGTGCTCGGTTTTGTCGTTTTTGCTTGATTTTTCGTTCTTTTCTTGGATATCCGTTTCCTGCACAATTTAAATAAAAACATACAAATACAATATATTTTTGGTACGTTTTTGGTCATTTAAGTCCGTATATTAATTGAAACGTATGTGTAAATAAGCACAACAAAATCCCCCATACTAAACTATTGCGTGTCCTCACGCAATGCTACAAGTAAGCACTTAGAAAACTAAGAATCTCGATCTCCCTCGACTAATAACCTAGAAAAGTAGCTAAGTATTCGTCAAGGGAGATAAAGAATCAATAGCTTTGAAAAGTCCCGTTTTTACCATTTTTAAATATATACACTTATTCCAACACATATTTTTATTCTTTTCATTTTTTTTCCATTTTTTTGTACTTTTCATATTAAGCAACTAACTAGAACGTTTGACTTCGTTAATTTTATATATAACTTTTAGGGATCATAGAACAAGATGCATTAATTCCTAAAATGCCCCAAAAAGGATAAATTCATCGTCCCTGACTTTTCACTTATTCCAAACCAAGCTTAAAACGAAATCACCGTTAAAATATAAGTAAGATGCTAACACTACTCATATTGTAACTTTGTGAACTTTTTTACCTCACCGACAATAATAATATTAGGTGAATGTGCCATTTCGAATTTCAACCATGGATCAACGTTTTACAAAATTCTATGCTTTACGTTTCCACCCAGAATTAATGAGTTTGATACAGAGATCATCCATGTCGACTTTCGTCTCGGCACATCCCAAACCATGCAGCTAAGCAAGTGAACCAGGCTTTGACAACCCCACAGTGACTAGTATCCAAGAACTCACGGACCTTTGGTTTCAAAAACTCTTAGGTTTCCCGTATATGCATAACTTATTTAGAAAAACTTAAAATGAAATAGTCTTAGTTCAAAAGCATATTTAAATTTAAGAAAAAGAGATTTTCCCTATATTTATTAACTCACATTTACTACACTTAATATAATTACATATTCTTAAGGAAATCCTCGACCTTTTAGAAGGCTGCAACATCGGTTGTGAGCCGGCAAATGCCACGTGCAAACTTTTATTCATTCGGATTATTATTCTTACTAATGGGGCTTTCTTTTCATTAGAAAGCTGTAACTCGGTTGTGATCTGGCAAGAGCAACAAAACTTTTATCAGCCCACATTTATAAATAATTATAATAATAATAATATTTTATTATTATTATTTTACATAAATTACCATGATATATGAGAAAATTTCATTTTAGAAATTTAAGTAAACTAAATTTGAACTAAATAATTGATATCGACTACACTTTTAAAAAATTGTTGATTTAAGTTTAGTTTTAAAAAAATAACACTATTATTAGTCCGATTTTGAACTTTATGGGAGAAAAAGCCACAAAAAAAGAGAAAGTACAAAAACTAACATGAAAAGAACAGAAGAGATAAAAAAAAAAAGAATTAAAAATTAAAAAAATGATAAAAAAAAAAAAAAAAAAAAAAAAAAAAAAAAATTTAACTTAAACACGAAGTGTGCGGACACTCATGAGCTACCATTACCCCACCTTGAAAATACTACACCACCCCCCCCTACCCTACAATAAAATTATAAAAAAACCAGAAAAAATAAAATAGTAAAAAAAACAAAAAATATTACCACATAGATAGGAGATTAAGTGTTATCCATAGGCTCAATAAACCCAAAACTACACCACGCGCTCCAAACCAAATAAGATGTTGAGGAGTAATAATATATGGACTACTAATTGAACTACACAACACGTGAGCACTTAAATTTCCAAATAAACCTTGTAAACAACCAACTCATACTTAACTCCATCAATTTTCGTTCTTACGCGAAGATCCCCGCCAACGCTTATCTAAAAGATAAGGAACAAGCTAGAGCTCAACGAACGCGTCGATCAGTCAAAATTTATTCTTAATCTACCAGCAGGAAAGTCAAAAATTATGACAAGACACGTTATTTATTTTTTCAAAATTTTTTAAAATTTTTCTTTTGAAATTTTTGTTGGTAAATAAACAGGATTACGTGAAAACAACACTGCAGTGCACAATCAAAATCGATAGATACCCCGCCATACTAGAATGAAACTTGCCCTCAATGTTTTTAAGAAGGGTCTCAAACGTAAATCCTAAGCCGATATTTTGTTAAGAATGCTTAAAGATAACGTTAAGTCGATTAAATTTTAGATACGATACCTAACAACATAAGCCGAGATATGAAGCCTTGTGATTCGAAGGACAAAAACTGCGAAGCACAAGAGCATCAAAAAACCGGCAAATCCAGGACTGTTATAGATCACAAAACAACAAAAAACCTGGAAAAGGAAAGAGGCGAGCCTCTCACAACAACAAAACACTTATTCATTACCACATAACTACCGTACTACTACTACGATTATACTAGGATAAGCATGGGTTACCACCCACGAAGGGGGGCTTGTTTATTAGAATAGGTCAGCTTAGCTATTACCCGATCCACCCATACTTGAACTTTTCAAGGGTGTGTAGAAATGGAGACAACGGACATCCAAAATACGATGGTCCTGCTGCCAAAAAAGACAAGAAAATCTTCCATCGGAGCTTTTCAAAACTTTAAAGACTTTGAAATCTTAAGAGTACCCTATGAGATAATTCCGGGGAGAAGAAAGTAAGGAACCTTTTAGAATTGAGAATCCCGGGGTTGAGACTTTTTCCTCATTTTCGGATGAAAACGAGAGTAAAGCTCCTAGCCCGGGAACTTCTTTGTGGAAAGGAAGTTCATACAGAGGAGAGTCAAAATCCTCAAGAATTAAAAAAGCATTAGTGGCCTTCTTTACATTCTTATCAAGTGTTGCAAAATTGGTGACTTCAAAGAGGTTTTCATGAATGAGTATACCCGAATTAAATACCTTGTCCTCGTTGTTGATTTAAGATAAAGCATCAACCTTGGAAAAATCCTCATAGAAAAACCATGTCACACTCGGGAAAAGGAGAAATCACTTGATTTAGGGAATCAAGTTAATCAATTTCAGATTTTAGAATCTTGATTATTTTCTCTTCTTTGAAGTCAAATGGATCATCATAAGTATCATCATTAACGGTCTCATGATCAAAAAGATTATCATCATAATCATCCCATAATGGTGGGGATGAGTAATCAAGATCATGTTCATTGGTGAACATCTCAAGAGAATTTTCATCAACCGAATCTTCGAGAATAGAATCCATTTCCTTGACAGGATCATGGTTAAGCAAATACTCTAATTCTAGAAGATCGGATTCGGCATCAAAGG
>BQNB010151349.1:0-15913 GCA_026074375.1 Tanacetum coccineum
CAGAGTTACTTTTGATTACATTAGTGCTCTATATCCTTCACAGGCTTAAAAGATCTATCTAGGGCTGAGACCTACATAAACAATGATTTTTACTGTTCATGTACTTTATAAAATTATTTTTATAAATTTAATTGGGGTAATCTCGTAAAAGTCATATCTTATTCGTTTTAACTTCGATTTTACATATTCTTTCGAGCACGTCCACGTAATTAAAAATTCTATCTAATTAAAATATTTTCCAAAAAGTTTCTGAAATGAACAGTAACTTATTTTTATAAAAGTATTTATAATCGTAAACATGAAAAATCCATAACTCCTTCATTATTGATCAAATAATTATGATTCTTAATGTTTTGGAATTCTAAAAATATGTACTTTCTGTGAAAAATAATCATATATTTTTATCAGATGTGGAAAGTAATGAGTTTTTATAAAATTGTTTTTATAAAAGTATTTATTATTGTAAACTTGCAAATGGCGTATCTTCTTCGTTATAGCTCGGATTTTCGAGTTCTCTATATGCCTATGATCGTCATGACATGTAGTATTTTAATAAAATATAAAATAAATATCTTACTTTTAAATTTTAAACAGAAATTTTTGGGCATTAGGCTTAAATGTTTATAAAATTTATTTTTGTAAGTTTTTAGCTTAGTTAATTTGCTACAAGTCATCTACAACACTTTATATCACAAGTCTCATATACTTTAGGTCCTTTAGTCCATCAATTGTCCAAGAATATCAACTGCTCACATTTATTTATCCATAAACTTCAAAAAAAAACTTTTAAACAATTATTTTATATATACTTTTATAAATTAACCAACACTTGTATAATGCTTATACTTCCATTACAACATGTTCTTAACATCAATATAACATATGACAAAGTTTATCAAACCATGATCAAGTGTAAAAATTCATTTTACATGTTAATATATTTCCTAGATGGTGATTTACTATATAAACATCATATACACATAAAATCACAAATGTAAAGAGTGTAGGGTTTTTAGATGACCTTAAGATGATGTATGATGAAGAGAAACAAGATCTAAACCCTAGTTTAGAATCAAAACCCAGGCTTTCAAGACTATAAAACCCTAATCTTTCAAGAAACCCTAATCTTGAACTTTCTTGATTAAACCCTTGTAAATGCTAAACCAAACTTTCAATACACCTTAGAATATCTTAGGTATGATGCTAGAATACTTGAATACTTAATAATAAAAATTGTATTGATTGTGTATGGATGTTTGGTGTATGTCGTGGGCTAGGGAGGGAGAAACAAGAGAGTTGTGTGAGTTTTTACTTAAGGAAAATGAGTGTGTGATATCTACTAGTATAAGCCTCTATATATACAACATGAGCTAGTCAAGATCACTTATTGAAGACCAAGACCAAGTGAAACATGAGGAGGGAATTAAGGAAGAAACTTGGTCAAATACACTAGTCATGTACTAAGTGTGATAAGTGCTAGTGTTTGTACAAGACTTAGAAGATAGTTTGTGTGCTCAATGTCCCCTTGGGACTACATTGTTATCCGAAAATTAGGGGGGAGGGACTAGAAAAGTCTTAGATATTTTAGAGAGAAATGCTTGCATTACTTGTAGCTTTAAGATATATAGGTTAAGTATAAAGTGTAAACTTGTAATGTGTAGGTTTTTGTTTGGTTCCTTTATGTATAATTCGGCCAATATGGTAAACATAGGTGAAGTTTTATAAAACTTTAGGTATTGGGTAGAATAATAGGTATTTGTTGAAGCGTAGATAAGTTTTGGTGGTCTTGTGAATGCCTAAACGTATTTTATCGCGCAACGTAAACATTTTAAGTAACCAATAAAAATAAAATGTGCAAAGTTAATAATTATCCTCCAAATAATTATCTAACACTTGCTTGACGTAAACCTTTAATTGTTTGATGCTCGTTTACGTTGAATGACAATTTTTAGTTTACGCGATTTAACTTAACGATTAAAATTAAAAGCAAACGCGTACAAGACTAAAATTAAATAGTGGAATAAATGACGTCCTAAAATGACCTGAAAACACGAGGTGTTATTATATATATATATATTGAACATAATACATCATAACTTGGGATTTATAAATGCACCCTTACACTTGAGTTTTAGAACTCGTAATTACAATCTAACTAATGACTTGAATTGCGGTGGATCAACATAACATGGAGATCATTTGACAAACATATGGGGGTATTGACTTAACTTTTCTTTCACATTCTTCCGCGAAATAAATACTACCATGAATCCCAATCGTCCCAAAACTATATTTACAAGGATAAAGACTTAGCAACCGTGTACTCAATAATTAACTTGGGTTAAAATAATAATGTACTAAAAGTGAGTACATACAAGGTAAGCTAAGGCGATTTGGGTGTAACAATTGGTTCAATGATTAACAATGCTCTTCATTAATAGTCCAGATTAACCAGTAAATTATGAGAACCATGAAAAGGATAGGCTCGAAGGGTTGTACTAGGGGAGTCTTGCACTAAAAATGAGTGTGAAGCATGGGTGTAGGATAGTTATATGATCGATGTGACCATCATAACAAATACAGGTTTAAAACATGGGTTAATCCTAGTGCCTCTTATCTAGCAAATCCTAATACTTACTATACGGTCTCGGGATGCATCACAAAAACAAGTTCTAGAATTTAATACACTATCGGTAATACAATGATAATTTAATACCGATACCAATGCTCCAGAAAAGGCGACAAAGACAATACGTACACATCCGTAACAACAGAATAGACACATATGACTGCATTCGAACCTTAACTCGAGAAAGCTAAAGGTATAAACTATCTTGGGTATCAATAATGGATACCCGAATTCCTATAGATCTAAAGGCGAACCTCACATTTTTGGGGTGGAATTCTGAGGGTTTTGTGCTAGTCATATAAATCCTATCCATGATAACGCAATTACTAACTTACTCGGTTTTTCGTACGGGGTATGTGTCATAAAAAAAATTAATTTTGGTTAAAATTACCTTTTACGCTATGTTTCGATATATTACCCATCATTTTAAGGACAAAGCAAATAGAAATTGAAGGAATAGTTTCTAAGGCTTATTTCCCCCTACACTTAAGTTGAACATTTTCCTCAATGTTCTTAAAAGTACCCATAAAACGAATAAAGGGAAAAGAAAACAAGTAAAAGAAACTAGTACTCCCCTGGTTTGCTCAATAATGGAGAAGAAACATGCGATAACTGGTTAAATCGTCCTCCAAGAATCGTCTAATGAAACTTCCTAAGAACTTCCAAGCTTCTTCTCATCAAATATAACCTGTAAATCAAAGACAAAGACAACTACACCAAGCGTAAAATTGGCGAGATAATGATATATACAACAAAACTTTAGGGTTGACTTTATGAAAGCAGTAAAGATAGGATGAAAGTGATGATGTAATCATAGGTTTCTGCAGGTTTACAAGATTACAAGAAAATTACAAATTTTAGATATTGCACGATTTTATTTTTTTTAATTAATAGAAAAAATATCAAAATTTTTACGTTGCTGGGGGGCGTGGAACGACGTCTCCAGCAATGTGAAGATTTCCTCTTCGTTTTTCTTGAAAAACTTTTCTTGCACGCAATTTTATTAGTTATATCATGTGTAAAATACTGCATAAAACCTGAGATTAATCATTACGATTCATATGACTCGAAACTGACGCGAATTAATGTCCAAACTATTATTTTAAATAGTTGAATTGGTTTCTTATCAACGAATATTTTTGCCCTACAATTATTTATGTAAAATACCATTTGGATTGTTTATTAAGACGAAGTTAAAAATTAAAAACAAAGTATGATTACAAAATAATTCAAATAACATAAAGAATAAACGATAAAGAAATTTAAATCACAAGACACTCCTTATTGCAGGAAAAATTAAAATATTGGGTTGCCTCCCCACCCAAAAAAGTATTTCTTCCTTATTTATGAGTCTTGTAGATAGACTCGAAGTCACACGTCTTATTATGTAACTTCTCTTTATTCTGCTATTCTAGTCACAAATATTCTAGGTTCCAAGTTTTAGACATTTCTTTGTTAAAACCCTTAATATTTTGCTCATTACGTACTCTACCCCTTTTTTTTTGTCCTCCTCGTTCCTAAGGTAGACTGACTTAGTGTGCTCTCTTTCTAGGTCTGATAGCGAGTTGTACTATTCTATCTTATGGGGCATCTTATAGGTAATTTCATCAGTCCCGTTTGTGAACATCACTACTCCTTCATATGGGTTATGTGTCATGTTGGATATTTCAACAAAGGGCTTCCCTAGTACTACTTGTGACAGCCTAGGGTCTACGATTGAACTAATATCCTCAACAATCATGAAGTCTATGATGTAAGTGAAGTTTCCTATGAAGACGTGCATTCCCTTAATCCTTCACATAAAATTTCTTACTCTCCTGTTTGGGTCACCCCTAGGGTCAAGTTTTCTTCTCATGATCCAGTTGTATAGTGTTTGGGTCATGGCGTTCAGAGGGGGGGTTAAGATCTATGTAGGCTTTTTCCACATGCACATGTCCAATGTTGCATGGTATTTTGAGGTTTGATGGACATCCTTCTCTGATGATGGGGTTCTGAGAAATATTGAAGGAATTGGGTCACTCATTAGGTACTTATGATATGTTAGTTCGCTCCTAGTCGAGAATATGTCAAAATACTCCACCTCTAATTCTCCTGCTTCGGCATTTTCATCTACTTTAGGTTCCTCCTCATGGGAATCATCATTCTTCTTAATTATCTCAATAAACATCACGTCACTGTCATCCCCTTTCGTGCAAACAAATTCTGTGTCAGATGACTAGGGAACCAAGCCGAGTGATTCGAAGAATGATTTGAGTTGACAGACTTTTTCGGTTATGAATGAAACTGATGGATCAGGTGGTGAGGAAGAGTTGGTATTGATATTTTTCGGGTTGTCCTTTTCTTCTCGCTCTTCTTCTGGCTTGTTGTTTTGGGATTCTTCTGGCTGCTTGGGACATATTATGACAGCGTTGATCGAACTATAGATTCGGGTTGAGCATTGAGGGTTGACTCACTTCTTCTCACCCCTATTTATATACCAATAAATAGAAACAAATATAAGTACACAACAAGGATCAGAATCTGCGAGAGCAATGAAAACCGGAAGCAGTATAGAGTGACTCTGGGTCGTTATGTCCCAACGAGGCTTGAATGGAAAATCGAATTACGGATTAATGATTGATGATTGAGTATGACAATGATGTGAATTTGATTGGGCACTAAACCTAATAAGCAAATGCACACAAAAATAAGCAAGGAAAATAAGCTAGAGCAGGCCTAAAAGCTAGGAATGGTAAAAACTCTTAAAACTTTTACACTAAGACATCAATAAGCTCAAATAAGCTTAAGATAAGCCAAATAAGCTAAACCAACTCTAAATAAGCAGATTCAAAAAGCAATTAAGCTAAATTAAGCAAGATAAACTCAACAGTACTAACAGTTTTAACTAACAGTACTAACTTGGAGTTAGTACTGCTAGCTTTAAGTTAGTACTGCTAGCTTTACTGCAACTCAACAAAACACAATGAAACGAGAAATAAGCAAATAAACCAAAACAGATGTTTACCTAACCCTCGTAAGCACTTCAGGAGAGTAAGAATAAGCAACTAGAATAAACTAGAATGGCAAATGAGCTAAAAAGCTACAATCCCGTTTTTAGTCCAAGTCCTCAAAAAGTGCTGATTTTAAAAAGTCGTTTTAAGCCAAAACGCAAAACACGAAGTTGTTCCACAACAGTTTTTAAGCAACTTTAATAAAGACACCTTGGCTAAAAAAGCACTTATAACTCCAAAAAGCAAATAAGCCTGCTGATTGCAGAAAAGTTGCTTAAACTTTTGGTTTTTGGTATTTTGGACACTACAAACTCAAAATAAGCTCAAATTCGAAAAGGAGAGATGTTTTTGAGAAAGCTAATGTTGCTTAAACTGAGTTCAAAAAGCTTTTTCACCAAACACAAACTTAACTTAACTAGATTTGCATCAAAAAAAGTAGTAAACTCTAAACATTTTTCATAAATAAGCCAAAATGAAAATAAGCTAAAATCACCAATAAGCCAAACTAAAAAGTGTGCTTTTGGAAATAATCTCACTAATGATCCCTTTCTTAATCCCACATATATCACTTTTTCAAATAAGCCACTGAAATAAGCACAATAAGCCAAATGACTACACTCCTAATTTTTTGGATTTTAATGAAAATAAGCCAACTTTAAGACCTAAAATAAGCCGACTGAAATAAGCTCAAAACTCTAAACAAACCTCAAACAAGATTTTAGTTCATCCTCCAAGGAGCTTTTGTTCAAAAAAATCATAACCTAAAACCTAATCTAACTATCCTAAAAGTGAGATCAAAAATTTGGTGAACTAACCTGTAACTAACCTGAGTTTAGTAACCCGGCTAGCTTTAAAAGTTAGTACCGCTAGTTTAAAAGGTTAGTACGCTAGTTCTAAAAAGACCTCTTAAAAGTTGTTCAAAATCAGTTTTATTCAAGCTGATTTGATCCTAATTGTTAAAAACAGATTATCAATGACAACATAAGGCATAAGCATATTTCACTTAAGAATAAGCACTTGAATAAGCCAAATCATTCTAACAGTAAGTAACTCAAAACAACATTTTATAAAAGAACTAACAGTACTAACTAAGAAAGTGATACAAACTATTTTTGAACTGAAATCTAAGCAAGATAAGCACTAAACATTCTGATAAAGCATAAATAAGCAAATATAAATAACAAATAAGCACTAATAAGCAGTTCTATAGTAAAGAAAAACAAGAAAAAGAGAGACTTACAACACCCTTGCTCAAAACAGGGCTAAACCAAGAATCTACAAGCTCTAGCTTGTATAAAACAAGCTAGTAAGAGTCCATAAGCCCATCCAGAACTGGCTTATCATCCATAAAATAAGCTGTGGTGTATTTGAGAGTGATTTTTGTGACTTTCTCTTAACTACTTAACTTTTTAAATTTACTTAATTAAAGCAGCTTATAAATAAGCTGTGTTGAGAGCTTTTTGAACACAAAATAACACGATTAAGAAACTTAAACACTTGAATTGTGTAATTGACTTAAAACCACAAAATAGCATTAATACTAAGAAAAATGTCACAAAGGATGAAGAGAACTGTATAAGACTTAAAACAAACTGAAAATAAGCTAAGATATTCTAAGAAATTAAAAACTAAAAACTAACTCGTTCGCTCAAAGGCTTACAAAAGGCTCTATTTATACTAAAACGAATTAAGGTCTTGGATTCTTGCACTCTCTTCTCTTCTTTCTTCTGTGTTTCTTTGTAGAGACAAAAACCAAGTGTGCTTGTTGTTGGGTAATTTCTAAAACACAACCCAGCCTTCATTTCCCTTTTTTGCTCCTTCGGAGTCCAATCATAGCCATTGAAAATACTTGGGAATGGTGAAGGATTGCCAACATGGCCTTTATACAGCTGGGGGGGGATAGAGGTGTGGTTGAAAAGATTATTTCTAGGGTATGAGTGCCTTTTGCAGGGTAGAAGTATGGGAAGACATCCCTAGTTGTACCTGGGTTTTGTTTGGGCGGGAAGAATGAAGTTTGGGGAGGTTGATAGTTTTGGCCCCTCACTTCTTATAATTGACTTCGCCCGGTTTGCAATTTCACCCCTTGTCTTTTTCTTTTGTAATACAACTTGAGGTTTGGCAGTTTTAGTCTCTCAAGTTGTATTATTCTTCAAGAAGTTGTTACTTTAGAAACCCTTACTTGACTGGACTTTTCCATCCCGTGCTGGTTGGTCGTTTTTTGGGGCTTTCTTTTTGAATATCGTTCCTGCACAATTCAAATGCAAAATCATACAAAGACAATGTAATTTTGGTACTTCTTGAGTCTTTTAAGTCCGTTTTTAATGGAACATGGTTATGTGTAATAAGCACATACCAAAAATCCCCCATACTAAGGTAATGCCGAGTCCTCACCAATTTTATGAAGATAAATACTTACGAAAACTAAGATCTCAATCCCCCTTCGACTAATAACCTGAAAAGTAGCAAAGTGTTTCGACAAGGGAACTAAAGAAATCAGTAGCTTCGACAAGTCCTTTTTCACCTTTTTTTTTATATGTATACTAACATCCCTAATAATTTGGATTTTTCTCTTTCTTTTTTAACTAACATGCTAGACTCCCTTTATTTTTATCAACACTGGGATCATGAATGAGAAGCGTCCATAGAAAAATCTACGGATGTCCTGACGATAAATTCTTCGTCCCCGGATTTATTTCAACTAGTTCCAAACCAAGCAATTAACAAGATCCATTAGTTCAATATAGAGTCTAAAATGTTAAGCACTCAAACTTATGACTTGAGAACTTTTAACCTCCCGAGACAGGATATATGATTTAAATGTGTGTACTCATTTCAACTCAACCATAGATCAACTTATTTCCATAGTCGTAATTCAAGATGAATCACGACTCAAAGCAACAACTTATTAGGACCTTGTACTGATTACCTAATTAAAACTTGGATTTCTAAAGAACGAAATTTTAACTGTAGAACTTTTTGCAACATCTTCATCATCATAATCATAAGTTCTTAAAGCTAGGAATGCGTTGCTTAGTTTGAACACCTACCTAGGCCTCGCTCCCTAGTAGGATATCACAACCAACGACCGGTGTTCTTAGTTTGAAAACCCACCCCGTTGCTAGCGTAGTGGGAAATCACATCAACACCTTCTTCCTAATATGGCTAAGGATAGGTGTCTTAGTTTGAACCCTCACCTACCTCGCTTCCTGGTGAGATATCACAACACACCAAATCCCTAGAAGTAAAGATGTCTTAGTTTGAACCCCCACCTCGTGGTTAGCGGAGTGGGATATCACGACACATCTTTTACTTGCTCCATATACTCAAATGTATGCTTCATTGGCATAATTTCAATATTCATGCATTTTTGCATTCATATTTCATTCATGCTTCTTTGGCATTTTAACTTTCAAATTACTAAGAACAGAAAAACCTCGTTTTAAAGAATCAAGTTACAAATTTGAAGCTTTTTCTAAAAACATCGATTGACTTTAGTGATTGAAACGAGCACGTATGATATAGTGGATTAGAAGCGTAATGGGAGAAAAAGCCAACAAGTGTTACTCATATAATGTTTAAGAAGAATCTTGCTTAGCACATAAACTTAAATATAACTCTATCACTTCTTGTTCTTCCACCTTAATAAAATTCAAAGCAATAGAAATCGAAGAGCTTAGACCTATAGCAAGCGATAAATGGAGGAACTAGCTAGGGCTCAACACGCCCGATCGAGTCAAAAATTATTCTCATTCTACCCATTTAGGAAATCCGAACTGTGACAAACACTATTTATTTTTGAAAAATTTTTAAATTTTTTCATTTTTTTGGTATTTTTGCAAAAATTTGGTGGTAAAAACGGGATTACGTGACAACAACGACTGCAGGCAAAAATCAAATCGAAGATCCCCCCATACTAGAACTAAACATCGTCCTCGATGTTTTGAAAGGGGCACCTACGTAAATCTAAGGCCGTTTATTAAGTGTGCCAAAAGATAAAACGTTAGTCGATTAGATTAGGATATTGGATTCCCAAATGAAGTTAGGATGTGAACACTCTTGTGTAAAAAATACAAGCCATGGAGTCCTTCACAATCCGGGCGATCCTGGATAATTAACAACACAAACACGAAACATGGGTAATGGAAGAGGCGAGCCTCCACACAACAAGAAAACACTTATTCATTTCTACACAATACTACGATAAGCATGGGGTGCCTCCCACGAAGCGCTTGTTTAAGGTCGCTATGCTTGACCCGTCCCCGAATTTATTGGTCCATGGGGAAGCAAGTGGAAGATAAAGTCATCATCGGACTTCCATTCAAGCGGTTTGGATAAACATTAAATTTCATGAAAGTTCCATTCCGATGAGATACATCCGGCATAAAAGAATGATACATTGAGATGCCGGGATCTAAAATGGTATCTTCAACGAGATACGTAAGAAAAGCAAGAAAGATCCATACAACATAAGCGAAGAGAGAAGAAATGGACATCCACTAATGTTCACATCACCTTAGACCTCTACGAAGACACATTCTTATACGAAATCTCGGGTCAATAGAAGTCAAATATCATCGGGTCGGGGATCAAACCTTAAATTTGAAACATTCAAGATTCGGGAGAGACATTATGTGAGCGAGTTCATCGGCGAACTCCTCATGATAAGGGTCACTCCTATCGGCAGGAGGAAACTGATCATTTGAAAGATCCAAGATAAACGAATCATATTGAGAAAAATCAACATGAGTAGTGGTACTGCCACTACTCTTCTCTTTAAAATGATCGTTATCAACGTAGAAAGCTTTAAAAATCGGAAAGAGCAAACTCGAAGAGTAGTGGACTGCCACTACAATCTCTTCTATAGCATTAAACGGAAAGTTTTCAGATGCGGAATAGAGATTATCAAAGGTGTAGCCTCCTCCAGAAAAATTAGGAAATGATGGAGAGACTTAATCCACAATACTTCTAAGATGGAGTGGGATTATCTCTTAATGCATCGATCTTAGCAATAAGGAGATTGACATTCAACAATTTTTCACGAAGGATATCGTCTTTGTTTGTTAAAAGAATATCATCATTATTCCTTCCAACTTCCGGATCAACAATCTCCACCACCTCTAAGCTGACGATCTCAACATCGGGAGGTAATGCATCGACATAATCGATATCCTCACCGGTAGGTAGAATCGTCCAACACTCCGAAGAAATTAATCATCGTTGGAATACAACAATCTCAGAATGTTCATTGAGAGCATTAAGAGGGGTGGTATTTTCACAAAGAGGCACATCACACATTTTGGGAACACCCTCGGACTCACTTTGGATTGGGACAAGGTCTTTAACACTAGACTTTATTACTTCGTCCGATTCCGTTGCTGGAATAGTGTCAAGATGCTCGCCCCCATACTTAGAGAGTTAACGGGTTCCTCGATTGTAAAACGGATTGTGATTCCAATGGTAACGGATCTACGTCATCATCTAGCAAATGGGAAACTTCCAATATTGATCCTTTACCCTTGTTCTTCCTGCGATTCGCTTTTCTTCTTCTCTATCTTTTGTATAGCTTGACCAACCAAATCACATAAGGTTGTCATTTGTTCCATAAGCTTATTACTAGAATTGAAAAGCTCATTTTGGGAATTAAGAAGCTCATCTTAAGAATTGAAGATTGGATGATTGACGGTATTTTGCGGGGGTTGAACTTGGTCAAAACCAAAAGAATTTGAATCATAGCATAATTTTGCTCATGATAATAGTCTTCATTCTTGGTTGACATTGGAAGGTTTCAATGAGGACCCCGCAAATTTCAACAACCCATGTCTTTGTTGTTGAAAACAGGTAAAGTTTGTGGAAATTAAAGTCTTGATTCAACACGGTTCCGATTATGGATTAAACGTAACTTGAAGTGCACAAATCGTAACCATAATAAGCATTGTTCCACAAATCCATAAAATACTCGGGGGTTGTGGAGTCGGGTTTTGGAACACTTAGGAGAATCGTTAGTAGAAGTATGGAAATGAAAATTTGCTTGTGTTCCATTTCCAAATAGTACAATAAAAACAAGCTCCATTTATTCATTACAACCACCTTTTGGGAAAAAACATTTTAAAAACAACAAAATGTACCAAGAAGACATTGTTGGTTGTGTGTCATTGGCAAGTTTGTAGGTGCTCACCAAAGGTTTGATTTTTTGCATGGTTACAGATTAAAGATAAATCGCGACGAACTTTCGGAGGCAATTATAATCGTAATGAGCACCTTTCCCACAAAACTTACACGTGGAATTGTCGACAGAAGATTCCATCTAACGAATCACCGCACTCGTGACAACAATGTCAATGTGTGGAGGACAAGGTGAGAGAATATTTCACCTGGGGTCCTGATTGCCAACAATGGCTCTTGAGGAGACATTAACATCGGTAGAGTAATTGTCATCGGATGACTCGGAAGTATCTTGAAGGTCTTTGAAAAATTCATTTTCAACACAATATGTAAACAAATCTTCCTTAAATTTCTTTCGTAAAAGAGCACATCCTTGACAATACGGACCATCAACCGGGGTTCCACACCTTGCACAATTTCGAGGGGGTTTAGGAACAAGAATCTTGTCTTCAAGACCCTTTTTTGAACAACAAACGTCTGCAGTGTACAAAACTCCACAAGTTGTGGTGTTAGTCGAGGCATTCTTTAAATCGCTTAAACGGATTCAACGAGAATGATTTCGTCATAAGAATTAAACATTAAGATGGATAAGAAAAGAATTAAATGATACGAAGAAAAAGAAGATTATTTTTGGTTTTTCGAATTTTTTTTAAACAACATATTTTACAAACGGACAAAACGAGATAAGACAACTTAAACCTGATAATCAGCAAGCTTCACGTAGCTCTTCGTAAAGAAAAACTCACAAAGGAACGGAGGAGAGGGATAGCGCGAAGCTTATTTCTCCTTTCGGGTCGTAGTTCGTTGGAACAACCCTCCTTATACACCTCTTGTAGTTTGTTTAACTTTCAAAGGTAGAGCCGTACCTCCCAAGTGACACAAAAGCAATGTTTTAAACTTTTGTTCGGGAACTTATTTATGGATAATACACCAGTTGAGAGTAATTATTTTTGATGTGTTTCCTTAACCAAATGATTTTTATTTTTATTTATGGACAATGCTTTTATATTTTTTTAATATTTTTTATATATATATATGATAATTATACTAATAAAAGAAAATGAAAAATATTTTTATACTTTTTATATTTTTATAGAAAAAAATATTCACAGATTCAAACACAAATTGTCAAACGTAACGATAATCGTTTTCAACCTCCCCGGCAGCGGCGCCAAAAATTGACTCGCATAAACTTAACCCTCTTTATACATAGATAAATATATCAAGGAACAAAATCCGCGAAATCAATGAAACCGGAAGCAGTATAGAGAGTCTCCGGGTCGTTATGTCCCAACGAGGCTTGAATGGAAAATCGAATTACGGATTGATAATTGATGATTGAACGATAAAGATTTAGATAATATTGGGCACTAAACCTAATAGGCAAATGCTCCTCAAAATAAGCAAGGAAAATAAGACTAAGAGCAGGTGCTTAATGGCTAGGAAAAGGAACAAACCTTAAAACTTTTACTCCTAAGACAGAAATAAGCACAAATAAATTAAACAAATCAAATAAGCTAGCAAACTCTCAAAAAAAGGCAAATTCAAAAAGCAATTAAGCTAAATTAAGCAAGGAAACTCAGCAGTACTAACAACAGTACTAACAGTACTAACTTTGAGTTAGTACTGCTAGCTTTAAGTTAGTACTGCTAGCTCACTAAAACACAATGAAACGAGAAATAAGCAAATAAACCAAAACAGATGTTTACCTAACCCTAATAAGCACTTCAGGAGTAAGAATAAGCAACTAGAATAAACTAGAATGGCAAATGAGCTAAAAATTACAATCCTGTTATTTAGTCCAAGGTCCTCAAAAAGTGCTGATTTAAAAAGTCGTTTTTTAAGCCAAAACGCAAAACACGAAGTTAGTTCACACATGTTTATAAAGCAACTTTAATAAAGACAACCTTGCGAAAATAAGGCATTTAAAAGCTCCAAAAAGCCAAATAAGCTGCAGATTGCAGAAAATAGCTTAAACTTTTGTTATTGGTATTTTAGCACTACAAACACAAATAAGCTCAAAAACAAAAAAGGAGAGATGTTTTTGGAAAGCTTATATGTTTGCTTAATCTGAGATTCCAAAAAGATTTTTCAACCAACACAACTTAACCTTAAACTTGATTTGCATCAAAAAGTAGTAAACTCTAACTTTTTCTTAAATAAGCAAAAATAAAAATAAGCTAAAATCACCAAGAAGCCAAACTAAAAAGTGGGCTTTTGGAAATAATCTCACTAATGAGTTCTTATTAAGCCCATCTATTCACTTTTTTAAATAAGCCACTGAAATAAGCACAATAAGCACAAATGACTACACTACTATTTTTTGGATTTTAATGAAAATAAGCACTTTTAGACCTAAAATAAGCTACTGAAATAAGCTCAAAACTTTAAACAAACCTCAAACAGATTTAGTTCACCCTCCAATGAGCTTATGTTCAAAAAATCATAACCTAAAACCTAATCTAACTATCCTAAAAGTGAGATCAAAAATTGGTGAACTACCGGTACTAACCTGGAGTTAGTACCGCTAGCTTTAAAAGTTAGTACCGCTAGTTAAAAGTTAGTACCGCTAGTTCTAAAAACCTCTTAAAGTTTTCAAAAGTCATTTTATTCAAGCTGATTTGATCCTAATTGTTAAAAACAGATTATCAAATGACAACATAAGGCACTTATAAGCATATTTCACTTAAGAATAAGCACTTGAATAAGCCAAATCATTCTAACAGTATTAACTCAAAACTAACAGTTTTATTAAATGAACTAACAGTACTAACTAAGAAAGTGATACAAACTATTTTTGAACTGAAATCTAAGCAAGATAAGCACTAAACATTCTGATAAAGCATAAATAAGCAAATATAAATAACAAATAAGCACTAATAAGCAGTTCTACAGTAAGTAAGAAAAACAAGAAAAAGAGAGACTTACAACACCCTTGCTCAAAACAGGGCTAAACCAAGAATCTACAAGCTCTAGCTTGTATAAAACAAGCTAGTAAGAGTCCATAAGCCCATCCAGAACTGCTTATCATCCCATAAAATAAGTTGGTGTAATTTGAGAGTGATTATATGTAAACTTTCTCTTAACTACTTAACTTTTTAAATTTACTTAATTAAAGCAGCTTATAAATAAGCTGTGTTGAGAGCTTTTTGAACACAAAACAACACAATTAAGAAACTTAACACTTGGAATTGTAAATTGACTTAAAACCTCAAATTTGCATTAAAACTTGAAAATGTTACAAAGCTGAAAGTAGAAGCTGTAAATGACTTAAAACAAACTGAAAATAAGCTAAGATATTCTAAGATTAAAAACAAAAAAAACTAACTAGTTGCCTCAAAGGCTTACAAAAGGCTCTATTTATAGCCGAAGTCTTCTTCTCTCCGACTTCTATCTCCTCTTTCTTCTGTGTTTCTTTGTAGAGACAAAAACCAAGTGTGCTTGTTGTGTGAGGTAATTCTAAAACAAATCCCAGCCTTCAATTTCTTTTGTGCTTCTTTGGAGTCAATCATAGCCATTGAAAACACTTGGGAATGGTGAAGGATTGCCAACATGGCACTTATACAGCTGGGGGGGGGGGGTTGATAGAGGAGTGGTTGAAATGATTTATCTAGGGTGTTGAGTGGTTTTGCAGGGTAGAAGTATGGGACGACATCCCTAGCTGTACCTGGGTTTTTGTTGGGCGGGAAAGATGGAGTTTGGGTAGGTTGACAGCTTTGGCCCCTCATTTCTTATAACTTTGTTGCAAACTTCGCCCGGTTTACAATTTCGACCCTTGTCTTTTAACTCTTGTAATACAACTTGAGGTTTGGCAGTTTTAGTCCCTTAAGTTGTATTTTCTTCATGTGGCTGACTTTTGACTTTGACTGACTTTGGCTTCGGATTGACTTTGTCTTTTCCATCCCGTGCTTAGTTTGGTCGTTTTTGGCTTTCTTTTTGAATATCCGTTCCTGCACAATTCAAATGCAAAACATACAAATACAATGTATTTTTGGTACGTGACTGGTGGTTTTCAAACTATATATATATATAATATATAATAAAATATAGAGTATATATATAAGTCTAAAAATCAACAAGATCAATGATACCGAGAAGTAGTATAGAATGTTCCCGGGTCGTTTATCCCCAA
>BQNB010151350.1:0-15913 GCA_026074375.1 Tanacetum coccineum
GTCAAATTGGCGAAGAAATATCTTTAGAAGTTAAATATCATACTTGCCTAAAAGCATATGGCAAAGTTGAATACATCCCAACATTTAGTTTCTCCTGTAAGAATAAAAAATAATTTCTAATAGAAAGTTTGTCACCTGTTTATATATTGACTATTAATTAACTCTCATTGTTTACCTATTATATTTCATATTATAGAAGATATTGCCAAATATCAAAGTTGTGTGTTAGATGATACGTTAGTTAAGCCCAACCTTTATTAGAGGTTTTAGAGGTTATTAGATTTAAGGTTATCTTAGTTTATTGTATAAAGTTATATTAATATTTAAGGATGACCTATTCGTAAAAGAATTTGTGGCTATCGCTTTAAAATATGTGAAGTCTCAAATTCAATTCTTGCTATGTGTAAACAATCTTGAAGTGGTCACGTCGACCTCTTAAAAAGGGAAGGTTTTACCTGGTTTGAGACTGTGTGGCGATGGGTTCAAACCTCGTAGATTAGTCAGGCAATGTGTCGAAAAAAATAGTTACAAAAAAAAGTTATGTTCTATCTTTTATATAATAAAAGAGTTACATCATTTTGGAGTTTTGTTTAAGATTAAATGTTATAAATAAAAAATTGAACCAATCAGAAAGCTTGATTTTGCCACGTAGACAAAATCGTGCGATATGATTGGTCGATAAAAAGTCAAAATTGAATCAATTTTGGTCAAAATTAAAAAAAGTGGTGGAGAAATTTGATAGAAAAAAAAGACATAAAAATATATGTGTCAAATTTGTGAAAATCATAAACTTAAAAAAAAGGGTAATTACTAAAACTTTAGTAGTTGAATTTTAAGTAAATAATATGAAGTTAAGTAAAACTTATAATTTTTCACATTTTTAAAAAACTTTAGAAAATAACCAAATACCTCCTTAGACATTTTACATTCTATAATTTATACTTTAAAAATACAATATATATAAAATCAATATGAAGTTTATATAAGAATATCAGAAAAAACATATTAAACTCACATATTGTGTACATGCTATTAATAGATAAATTTGAACAACATCAACACTTATGTGAGTTACAAAAAATTAAATATTTCATCCAACAAAATTTTGACTAAAATATTAATGGATATTAATCAGTGTTTTAAAAAACAATTTTTTAATTGACCCGATCGAGACACTCTGTCACAGTTCAATTGGGTTTTGGGCAAAATCCGGCTTCTGATCACCTAACCGGTTCACGGTTCAATCGACCGGGTCTTAAAACACTTATATTAATACATAATGGATTTTTTTTATGTAAAACCATGTTATAATTATTAGTTGTACTAATATCACAACTACAATACATTAAACACGAATTTTTTTTCATATGCCCATATATTAAAAAAAAGTTTTAAAATAAATTTGATTTATGTGTAAGCCCCGTGCGTGCACGGGATTTATAACTAGTTATAAATATACATGAAATCTCATTATGCAATCACACAAAACACAATTCAATAATACATCTCTTTGGTATTTTACATGGTATGAGAGCTTTAGGTAACACCAAGCAACAAAATTTATTATCCTCCGGTCATCCGCTATTTGCCGGTGATCCGGAGGGATCCCCGTTATTCTCGCTTCAATGTTTTTGTCTAATTAGGATTTTGTTCGTATTCAATGTATAAACCCTAAACCCTAGCCGTCAAAACACACAAAAAGAATTTTGAGTTGCCTTCGATCAACGATTTTTTTCTTCCCCATCAAATTGTTGTCGTTGTCGAAGATCATTGTCGTGGACAACAAAAGTTGACCACCAAATTACCACTCCTTCCTAGGCAAAGAAAGCCAAGACGTAAAAAATAACAAACGTTATAAAAATAGAAGAAATCATGAAGCAATATACAATTATGTTGCCAAATATAAATCCATCTCCGTAGAAACGAACAACAAAGAAGATAAGAAAAAAACAAGAGAAGAATAAAAGTAGTGAATAAGAACCTCACAATAGTGTATGGAGGGTTAAGCCAATATAACCAATGTTATTTCCATAAGAGTAAATTGCATAAATCATTCTTAATGTTTGACCAAATTGCATGTTTCGTCCCAAACATTACGAAAATGCAAGGATCGTCCTTGTGGGAAACATTTGGTGCAAATATCGTTCTTGTGAGGAAACCTTTTGGGAAACCTTTGGTGCAAGTATCGTCCCCGCAGGGACAATAATTGCACCAAATGTTTTCCCACATGGACGATCTTTGCACTTTCGTAATGTTTAAGACGAAACATGCAATTTGGCCAAACTTTAGGGATGATTTATGCAATTTACTCTTTCCATAAACATGCCATACATCTTGCCCAAAAAGATTGTGAATAATGAGTCCGGAACTCTATGTCAAAAGAACCAAGTATCGATTTACTACTTTCTTTTGTTAGTATCTATTTCGCGTAAAATAGTTACCACACAACATAACTTGGAAACGGATAAATTGCGTTATAATATAAGTAACTGGTGTCCTACTTGTATGGTTATGAGTTCTTGTATAATTATGCAAAACTAATGCGTAAAGTTGCTTTGTATGTCACCTCTAACATGCAAGTTGTTGGACAGTAACTATCTTTCAATTTACTCACCCCTTCGATATCCTACAACAAAGACATTTCATGGATATTTATATTTTATATGTTAATTAGCAGGAACCCGCGTTTTGCGACGGAATGTTATATTATATCGATTTCATACTTTAAAGTATCAAAATTTGTTATATATTTACACAAAGTTGCAATTATCCATGTGAAAAAAGAGCGGCAATCCCAATTACTTGGCGCCAAGATGATAATTAATCCCCAAAAAATAATAGAGATAATTAGAGTTGCTATTATTTCGATCATGGTTGATTCACTTTACAAAGAACAAGAACATTAGTGAGTTTACAAAGATCATCACAGTTACAATTATTTCGATCATGGTTTTTTCAGGTTTGAAAAAAGTTAATCTGTATTATTTGTTGCATTAGTCTTCAATATTTCTCTTAGTTTATACGTAACATTTTATATTGATCAGGTGTAACATATATTCAAGATGATAACATTCTGATCGGCGAGATTGACAAAAATGGCTATCTCATACATGGTGAGGAAGAAATTGAGGTTGAATCAGGTGTGATCATATATTCTCTTAATTAAGCTATGTCAATATCTCTTTGCATCTTATTTGGTTGTTAAGTAATTCATTTACCTTTAATGTAATAATAAGGTGAGGAGAACGAATTCGATTCCACCAATGATTTCTTTCGATCTTTTGGGTACTCTTTAATTGGAAAAATATTTAATAGTGCAGACGATGCATATGAATTTTATAATGAGTAAAGTCTTTCTAAAGGTTTTGGAATTCGTAAAAGTTACAATGATAAGCACTCAGTCACGAAAGAAATATATCGCCATGTATTTGTATGAAACAAGGAAGGCTACAAAGATATGAATGACAAATGCACAACAAAGAACGTGAAATGCCGTTGTATTAAACGAACAAGAGGTAATGCTATGATACGAGTGAAATTGTCACATGACGGAAAGTGGGTTGTGGAAAAGTTTCTTGATGAACACAATCATCCTTTTGACATTCCTTCACATGTACCACGACAATGGTCTCACAAGTCCTTTCATCGTTCCAAAGAATGTAAGGATCTTGTCGCTTTGTTGTCAAAAGTAGGTATAAGACCTAGTGAAATCACTAAAATAGTAAATGCATATAGAGGGAACCATGAGGACAAGCTTATTGTAGTTCAATGTTCTACTATTGTTAGTGGCGAAAGGAGAAGAAACTTGGGCAAAGAGTGTCATGGAGTGATTAGGCATTTCAAAGAGAGAGCTGAAATAGACAAAGATTTCTACTTTGCAACGGATTTAAGTACCGACGGGACGTTAAGAAATGTGTTTTGGCCCGATGGTAGGTCAAGATCGTCTTATAATCAATTCGGTGACGTTGTTATTTTTGATGTGACGTATAAGACGAATAAACTGTGCTTGCCATTTGCTCCATTTGTTGGTGTTAATCATCACAATCAAACCATTTTGCTAGGAGAAGCATTCCTGGAAAAAGAGATCGAGATAACATTTACATGGTTGTTTAAATAGTTTCTTAAATGTATGCATGATTGCCTACCAGTTTCTATTATTACTGAGCAAGATTTGGCTATGGGTATAGCAATTGAAAAGGTGTTTCCACAAACAAGGCATCGATATTGTGCTTTGCATATCCAAAAGCATGTTCTTGATCATCTTCAACCATTACGATCTCGATATGATGACTTTCAAGATACATATACTAAGTGGGTTAAAATCCAAAATATTAAAGATTATGAAGCAAAATGAGAAGAGTTGAAGGAGAAATATCGCATTGATGATGATTGTTGGTTGGGAAACATGTACAAATTGCGTCATCATTGGATAAAAGCATATTTGAAGCACACTTTTTTTGCTAACATGACAACTAGTGGACGAAGTGAAAGCATTCATTCATTTTGATGGTTTCGTAAACTCGAAACTATGTTAAATGATTTTGTGGTACAATATGACAAGGCCGTGAATTCGCGAAGAAGTGCAGAAGGTGAGCAAGATTTTAGAACTTTAGACTCCAAGCCCACATTACATAGCGATCACCTAATTGAAGCCATAGCAGCAAAATGTTATACTCGGAATATTTATGAAATATTCAAGAAATAGTGGAAGGCTAGTGGTGATTGGGGTCATGAAAAAATAAGCAAAGTTTATGACTTGGTAAAATATTGTGTTGGTTTTGTAAAAGATAACAAAGAACACTGGAAAACTATTGAATATAAGGTTGGTTTAGATTTTGCTACTTGTTCATGTTTAAGATTTAAGACTTGTGGAATATTGTGCAAACATATTCTCTATATTATGAACAGAAAGCTTTCAATATCTATTCCTAAGAGAAAATTCCCAAAATAGACCGGTCGCCTAAAGTGATTACTTTATCTAGACCTCAAAAAATAAACTTCTCAAAATAGACCAGTCGTCTTGTAACACCCCCAAAATGGGTCGCAGCGAAATATGGGTCTGATAGTGTTACTTCATAGATCAACAACACAAGATATGAGAACGACCTCTATATGAGTCGTTTGAAAATATTACATTGGATTAAATAAACTTGTTTGTTACAGAAACCCGAAGCTTAAATTGTTCACCCATGAAAATGTAAAGATTTTGATACATAACAAATACTCCAAAATGTAATGCATTTAAATCTCCATGCAAAATGATTCCCAAAATATTGACCCCCAATGTATCCTTGTTCTTGTACGTTATTGACTTGAGAAAAACATGCTTTAAAACGTCAACATAAAGTTGGTGAATTTACAGGTTTGATAAATGTATAAAGTAGGACTGTAAGATTTTCAAATGTAAGACATGTAACACATACAATATCTCAAAAGTAATTACGAAATGCACTAAGCTCATGACACTGAAACTACGACATATATGTATGCAAATTAATGCAAATAATGTGCCCGTGTAGATGTTTAACCCGCAACATTCAAATTCTTCCGACATGGTATACATTCGTTGTTTCAGTACATTCGAAACTAGTGAGCGCTACTCATCCGAACGGGGATGTCAATACCAAATAGATCTATTCATAACATTTGCGCTTACAGTCCAGTAATTAACATTTCATGATTCATGGGCATAGTGGGTTATAGCTACTTAGGCAAACTCGTAATTTATATAAAAGTGTACTTGTGTCCAATCATAAAACAATGAATGTTTCTCACCCCAAAGTTGTAAATCAATGTAATAGTATAAAAGCGGGGCCAGAACTCACCGTAAGTGAATGATTTGATTAACTAAATCGAATATGTAAATCGTCTCGGCAATCCGAATGCAACCTAATTAATTATAGGTCATATGAGCATAATGTATTTTATATAAATAAAATATCACCTATTATATAGTTACACCACCACCTAATAGTTTTCGTTAAATTGTAAAAAAGTTAAAATATTAATTAAATTATACTTTGTTAAATAAAGGTACATGTAATTGTAACCGTAAAGAAAATATTATTTTTCGTTCAACAATGTATTATTTGTTAAAAATATATGATTTAATATTTTTATTGATTATGCAATGATATTATATTATTAATTTAATTGTTTTATAAAATAATGTATAAAAGTAAAAATAGTGCACAAGGTTTTATAAACCTCGTATATTTATTGTTTTAACTCCGTTTTAAGTGTTTCTTATGTCCACGGTTTCGTATCAAGAAAATCTATTAAAATATTATATCTATAATATTTAATCCACTGATGAACAGTAACTTTTACTGTTAATAATAATTTATAAAACTATTTTTATGTAATTAATTAGGTATAACTTGCAAAAGCGTATCTCCTTTATTTTATTTATGTTTTTCGAGTTTCTTACGTGTTTGGATTCCTCATGGAAATTAATATCATTATGATATAAGTTCTATAAAAATACAGATCTGAAAAAGTTGGGTATGTTAAAAATAACTTAAAACACTTTTATACGTTTAATTAACGTAAAGTCGTAATTGTCATATCTTCTTCGTTATAGCTCCGTTTTTCGAGTTCTTTATATGCCTACGATCCTTGTAATGTGTACTAATTTAGTAAAAGATAAAATGTATGTGTTATGATTCGAATTCAAACAGAAAGGTACCAAAACAGTTTGTATGTTTTCTTTTTATAAAACAAGTTTTACCATTCTTTTTATTAAGAGCTTTTGTACAAATCTTTTACCAAGTTTTCTACCATATATCTTACATCTATTAAGTCCTCTAAAAGTCTATAACACTTGTCCAATTGAAATTCATGTCCTCGTGATCTTTTTATACATAAACTTGTAATTAACTTTCGATACAAAATAATTTACAAACTAAACTCATAAATCAACTAATACTTATATTAAGTGTGTACTTCCATTCTATGTATTATTTAATCATTATACTTATAAAATTCGAACCTATATATGCCTTGTAATATCTCAAAAATTATAAAAATACATCTAGGTGGTGTTTAACATATATATCAAGCATGTACACATAATTAAATGAATGAATGGAAATGTAAAACTTCAAATAGACCTTATAGGAGAGATGTAGGAAGATGAACACAAGGTAAAAACCCTAGCAAGCTTCCAAATCCGAAACCCTAGTTTAGAAAACCCTAAATATGATTTCTTGAATAATCCTTGCTAAACCCAAATCCAAGCTTGCAATACCCTTGAGTGACCTTAGATATACTTAGAATAAACCCTTGAATGCTTGGAACACCTTAGAACCAAAAGAAAAATGAAACCCTAGTTTCTATAATTGAGCCGTGGGTTTTGGCTTATATTGAGAGAGTTTTGTGGCTTGGTGAATTGCTTGGAGTGTATAAATGAATGCTAGTATGTATGACCTTCCTTATATAGTAAGTGAGAAACCTTAAACTACCTAAAATCAAACCATGGGATGTAGTGGTTTAAAGTATAAGTATAAGAAGGCTTCTCCACCTCCCTAGGCATGTACACGGCTCAAAGATGGGTCTTGGGTACATTTGATGTGTCAATTTATGGATACATGGGATATCTAGTACTTCTTGTAAGGTTATGAGTTGTAAAGGTAAGACTTAGTGGTTTTTAAGGATTTATTTCATGTATATACATACTAGATCCGGTTCTAGTGAATAATAAGTGGGGAAATAAATTAGTTTTTGTGTAATGGGTATAAAAGTGGGTATTTGTTTGAGTGTAGATGGGTATTGGTGCTTCCGGGTATGCCTAAATGTAATTTATTGTGAAACGTAAGCGTTTTACGTAACCAATAAAAATAAAATAGGAAAAGTTATAAATTATACTCTAAATAATTATATAACACTTGCTTGACGTAAACTTTTATTCGTTTGATGTCCGTTTATATTGAATGATGATTTTTAGTTCGATTTAACTATTTGATAATAATTAAAAGTGAACGCGTAAAACTCTAAAAATAAATAATGGAATTAATTGAGTCGGGAAATAACCTGAAATAATGGATTGTTATAGTCTTCCTCCGTTAACGGAGCCTTGTCCGCAAGGCTCAAGATGCGGCACCTGTCGATGGTGCGGTTCTTATGAAGAGTTGCGGATACTTCTTCCGGAACTGATCTTCACGTTCCCATGTGAACTCAGGACCTCTCCTGGAGTTCCATCAAACTTTGATAATGGGGATACGACTTTTCTTTAACCGTTTGACTTCACGATCCATAATTTCCACTGGTTCTTCAACGAAGAGGAGTTTATCATCAATGTGTATTTCATCCAACGGGACTGCCAACGGTTCGTCGGATAAACACTTCTTTAGATTGGATACATGAAACATGCTGTGAACCGTATTTAACTGTTAAGGAAGTTCAAGTATATAAGCAACGGTTCCCACTTTGGCCAACACCTTGAAAGGTCCAATATATCTCGGGTTTAACTTCCCCCGTTTGCTAAAACGTACGACCCCTTTCCAAGGTGATACCTTTAACATAACTCGGTTACCAACTTGAAATTCTAAGGGCTTATGCCTTACATCGGCGTAACTCTTTTGGCGATCGCGAGCGGCTTAAATTCTTTGCTTGATTTGGACAATCTTCTCGGTTGTCTCATGAATGAGTTCTGGACCGGTGAGCTAAGCGTCTCCGACCTCGGCCCAACAAACAAGTGATCGACACTTCCGACCTTAAAGTGCCTCGAATGGGGCAGCTTTAATGCTAGCATGATAACTATTGTTGTATGAAAATTCGATCAACGGTAAGTGTCTTTCCCAACCATTCCCAAAGTCTATCACGCAAGCGCGTAACATATCTTCTAATGTCTTAATGGTCCTTTCGCTTTGCCTATCGGTTTACGGGTGGTATGCCGTACTCATATCCAACTGAGTACATATAGCCTTCTGAAATAACCACCAAAAATTCGACGCAAACCTGGGGTCACGGTCACAATGATTGAGATTGGTATTCCATCTCTCGTGACTACTTATTTCAAGTATAATCTTGCTAGTTTGTCCATAGGGTCAGTTTCCCTCATCGGTAAAAAGTGTGCAGACTTGGTGAATCGGTCTACAATTACCCATATAGTATCGTTTCCACTTTGCGTCCTTGGGATTGGTGACAAAATTCATGGTGATATTTTCCTACTTCCATTGAGGAATCTCTGGTTGTACCAACAAGCCAGATGGATTTTGGTGTTCAGCTTTGACCTTTAAACACGTTAAACACTTGCTAACATAGGTGGCAATGTCTGCTTTCATGTTAGGCCACCAGTATAGTTGCTTCATGTCTTGGTATATTTTATCGGAACCCGGGTGAACATAATATTTTGACTCGTGAGACTCATGCATAATTAGAGCCCTTAGATCACCAAAGCACGGCAACCAACTCCTGTTATTAAAACACAGTGTTCCGTCCGCAAGTGGTTCTAATTTCTTCTTCCTGGATTTTTCTGGGTCCTTCGAATTCTCAATCAGCATACCTCCCACATTTTCAGACTTGAGGTTTTTTGGCTTTCTTGCCTCAGTCTGAGCCTCCAAAATCCGCTTGGGAAGATCCAAACAAATAGTCATAACTAAGGCTCGAACCCGTAATGACTTATTTTGTTCCTTCCTGCTCAATGCGTCAGCCACTACGTTTTCTTTCCCCGGGTGATAATGAATTTCAAAATCGTAATCACTAAGCAATTCCAACCATCGGCGTTGTCTCATGTTGAATTCCATCTGATCAAGGATGTGTTGTAAACTTTTGTAATCGGTGAACACGGTACACTTTGTCCCGTATAAATAGTGCCTCCAGATCTTCAAAGCGAACACTACTACGCCTAACTCCAAATTATGAGTGGTGTAATTTTTCTCATGAATTTTCAATTGTCATGATGCATAAGCAATCACCTTTTCTCTTTGCATTAGCACAGCGTCCAACCCTTTGATCGAAGTATCGCAGTAAGCAATAAAGTCTTCACTTCCTTCGGGTAAAGCCAGAATTGGTGCACTACACAACTTCTGCTTTATCAATTGAAAAGCTGTTTCTGCTTTGTCACTCCAATCAAACTTGACCTTCTTTTAAGTAAGCTTGGTCATTGGCTTGGCGATCCTTGAGAATCCTTCAATGAATCTTTGGTAATAACCGGCAAGGCCTAAAAAATGATGAATCTTTGTTGCAGTCTTAGGAGATGCCCAATCTTTAATGGATTCAATCTTGACGGGATCCACGTGAATACCCTGACTGTCAATCACGTGACCAAGGAATTGTTCCTTAGGAATCCAAAATTCGCATTTAGAGAATTTGGCATACAACTGCTCCTTTTTAAGCAACTCCAAGATTAACTTGAGATTCTTTTCATGCTCTTGCTTGCTCTTTGAGTAAATTAGAATATCGTCAATAAAGACAATCATGAATTTATCCTAATATGGTTTGCACACCCGATTCATGAGATCCATAAATACAGTAGGTGCGTTAGTCAAACCAAACGACATAACTTGAAATTCATAATGTTCATATCGAGTTCTGAATGCGGTCTTTGGAATGTCTTCTTTGCGAACCCTTAGTTGATGGTAAGCCGATCTCAGGTCGATCTTCGAGTAGACACTCGATCCTTGAAGTTGATCGAATAAATCATCAATTCTTGGAAGCGGATAACGGTTCTTCACCGTCAGCTTATTCAATTCCCGGTAATCAATGCACATCCGGAATGATCCATTCTTCTTCTTGACAAACAAGACCGGAGCTCCCCAAGGAGAGGAACTAGGTCTTATAAAGCCTTTGTCAGAAAGTTCTTTTAGTTGGTCCGACAATTCTTTCATCTCGGATGGAGCCAATCGATAAGGTGCCCGTGCTACCGGCGCAGCACTAGGTATCAAATCAATTTGAAATTCTACTTGACGGGTTGGTGGTATACCCGGCAAGTCCTCAGGAAAAACTTCAGGAAAGTCTTGAACTATTGGTACGTGTTCAAGTCGCTTCTCCTTCGACTTGTCTTTCGCCTTTTTCGTGGTAACATGTGCCAAAAAGATAGGACATCCTTTTAGCAAATACTTTTGTGTTTTGGTGCACGAGATGATGTTTAATCGTGACTCGTGTCCGTTGTTGCTTCCGTCACCATGAAAAGTTAAAATTTCACTTCCAAAGGGAACTCGAACGAGTTTCTCATCACAAACGATTACGGCATGATATTTAGCTAACCAGTCCATACCGATAATGACGTCAAAACTACCCATCTCTACGGGCATTAAGTCGATGTTGAATGGATGATTTAGAAAATTTAAAGTACAACCCCGTATAAGTGTATTAACCCAAATTATTCTACCGTCGGCTAACTCGACATCGTAACCATGGTCTAATGTAGTTGGGATGATATCAATCAAAGAACTAAATGCAGTAGATACGAAACTTCTATCGGCACCAGTATCAAATAAAATCGAAGCATAACGGTTATTTAGGAGGAACGTACCCGTGACAACATTAGAGTTCGGGTTTGTTCCAGCAGAGCCCACAACATAAGCTCTTGCTACAGCATTCCCATTTCCAGCCCGATTTCCCTGATTTCCATTCTTTAACTTTGGGCAATCACTCCTGAAATGACCCTGAGCTCCACACTCATAGCAAGTGAGAACTCTTTGGTTTGTCCCTTGGGCTCTTTGGTTGTTGTTGGCAGCAGCAGGCCTGTTTTTACAGTCACGGGCCGAATGGCCAATCCTTTTGCAGTTAGTGCACTTGGGAGCACACGACCCATCATGGTGATAGTTGCATTTGGGGCACAGAGGTTTGATTCCTCCGTACGGTTTCTTCTCACCAGGCCCAGCAGTATAAGCCCATGCCACGTTGTTCCTTTTGAATGGCTGTTGTTGGTTTTGGTTGTTTCGAGAGGTGTCCTCAAACTTTCTTTTGTTCTCAGCCTGACGTTCAGTAATAGTGAGGATCTTTTTATCCATCAGTTCAGTGGCAAACTTAATTGCCTCCTGCATTGTCTTGGGCTTCGATGCCTTCACACTTTCATGTATCATATCGGGGAGACCACCGACATACTTTTCAACTACATCTGATTCCTCGGGAAATATTTTATCGCGCATCAATACCAACTCTTGAAATTTTTGGTTGTAACTCATCACATCGGTTCCTTTTACCTTTAGGATCCACATTTTAGTTTCCAACTTTTTGATCTCACCCCTTGGGCAGTATTTATCGGTCATCATCTTCTTCAAGGTTTTCCATGGCATTGCATATGCAACATCATGTCTAACAGCCTTAACGTGGAAGTTCCACCATGTTAAGGCATTTCCTTGAAGAGTACAGGTTGCAAATTTGACCTGACATGCAATAGTGCAGTTGCTGATGTGGAAAACATATTCCATCTTCTATAGCCATTGGGTCAGTCCAACAACTCATTCAGTGCCTTTGAAATTCATAGGCCGACACTTTAGGAAATCAGTGTAAGTGCATTCACGGACAGTAGACGCTTGTCTTCTTCCGCCAGTTCCTGAATCATGGTTGTCATCGCCATTTCTGCTCCTGTCCGCATCACGTTCTGCCAACACAGCAACAACGCCTTGCTCTATTAATGTCCTAAGTTGAGCATCGGTAACAGGTGTGGAGGTGGGAGTGGTTGTTTTGGCTGATGATGCCCTTGCGGTTCTTTTCCTTGTTGCCATTTTCTTCAAAATTACAAGAAATATAATACACGTGAGATTTCATACAATCATAAACACAACATGACTTATGCATAATAAATAAAACGAGATCACAACACACAGTGAAATGTACAACTGAAATGAAATCAACAATGACATAAATAAATCAACATCCATACATAACAACATCGATAATCATACACAATAGTTCTGATTACAACATGATTAGTACAATGAGATACAAAAATGAAAAATATGGTCTAAGGTAATGCTATCTGGGGATCACCCATAATACTTAACATGCCATACAATGATAGCAAAAAAGATAAAACAAAAGTCCCTACAGCCTACTGGGAGTAACCTATAAAACTTAATAGGCTATATAGGATAGCTACAAATGATACATGACTAACAGCTGCTGCCAGCCTCAACTGGCTCATCTTGGGGCTCTGGATCTCTAGCCTCTAATGTCTCAATACGTCCAAGCGCTGTAGTCAACTGAGTCTAAAGTAATGAAGTTTGAGCAATCAATGTGGTAACTTGTGCCTCTAGTGTCCTAACATGGGCCTCTATGGTGCACTCTTGTCCTCAGAACTAGTCCATGCTATACGAGCATACATCGCCTCTCTATCCAAAATCATAACTGTGTGGCGGTGATATGGCCTATCTGTGAACAGTGTGTTGACTCAAGCTCTCAGATAAGCTCGGTCGTCCTGTGCATCCTCGAGTCACACCTGGGAACTCCTCATTCTCCTGCCTAACAGTAGTAGCAAGCTCTGTCACTCTCTGGTTGACCCCCTCCAAGGTGGTCGATGCTACCTCCAGCATGGCCTCAACAATCTCATCCTAAGTATCGGTAATCTCATAACCCGTCTCCATAACCTTGTCTCGCCTAAGGTCAGCCTCTAGAGTAGTCCCTGGTTGTCTCGCAGCACCAGCTGAACTCTCTCCGATCTCGAGTCCGGGAGCAGGAGTAGTAAGGCACGCTCTCTTCCGAGGTGGCATCTCAGCCTCGGGAATATCAGTCCTATAGGAAGTAGATGAAAGTAATAAGGGTGATGATGCAGCTCTCAACTGAATCCTAGCTGCCCTATAGCCCAATGGTGCCCCTGCATTAGTAGGGCTAGTAGTGAGTGGTGATGGTAGAGGTAATGGTGGAGATGCTACAGGTAGTGGTGGTGTAGGTGCGGCAGCATGTTCAGCAATGCGTGCCTTCATGGATGTTGACATAGGTGGCTCAAGTCTGACAGTCTTCCGTGCCCTACGGAGACATGTCTGAGCAAAGGGGACCTTAGTCTGAGGTGATCTAGGTGTAGGTGCAGACTCATGAGTCTCAAATGCCTCTGTATCCTCAGCTGAGGGAACATGGTCAACAATAGGTATATCAGAAGAGTCAGCTGGAGCTGGGTGCTCCTCCTCCTCCTCCTCGTCATCATCTTCGTCCTCAAAGGGCTCCTCATCCTCATTATCAGTATCATCATCATCATCGGTGGGCTCATCATCACCATCCCCTCCATCAGCAGGATAGTCAGTATGATCCTCCTCGTGGTCCTCCTCGTCATCATCTTCATCCTCAAAAAGCTCCTCATCCTCATTATCAGTATCATCATCATCATCGTCTCCTAAAAATACATTAGGTAGGTCTCTTAAAAACATGTTTGAAAAGTAACTTACACAAAAAGTAAAAAGTTTTTTAGGCCACTTAAGAGACCGGGCAACTGGTCTATTTTGAAAAGTTTATTTTTTGAGGTCTAAAAAAAGTAAACACTTTAGGCGACCGGTCTATTTTAAGAATTTTCCCTATTCCTAATCACTATATATTACCAAGATGGACAATGAAAGCAACATATAATGTCAGAAGTATTTGAACGAGATGGACCGGTGTTCACAGCAATGCCACTCAACAGGTTAGTTTCATGACTATATGGTCTATCAGATCAAAGTTCACTAAGTTATTTGAAGGAGAAAGAGATTCCCCATGCGAAATTGAAAAACTTAATACATCTTTGATGATTGTCTTCACAAGCAACATCAAAGACTTAACATAGGAGCTAAGGTCAATTCTGTTATTAATTCTACGATACCAGTTATGACACAAAGTGAGCAAGACATTATTGTTTCTCATCCTATAAATCCTGTCAAGACAAAAGGTCGTTTAAAGGCTGCTATAAGAATCGAGTTTAGAAATTTCCATGGAGGAGAAGAAAAGAAAATGGTGTAGTTATTGCAAATTAAAAGGTCGCAACATTACCAGGTGCCTAAAGAAAAAGGTATGGCTGTTTTTGATACTGGAGTATAAATTTTTATTCTTCTTTTTGTATGATTACTCTATTATTTCAGATGGATGAAGCAAAAGCTAATATTAGAGTTGAAGTGCCTTGGAATAAATTGATATGAAGGTGTTAAATGTGAAGATTTACGAGTGTTTGGTATAATGTGACAGTGGTGGAGTCTGCAATACTATGTATGGTTCGATGGTCTGCAATTATATGTTTGGTTTTTCAGGGGCTGGTTAATGTATACAAGTACTTGTATGCACCGAGTCTCATTTTCGATCCATATTATGTGACATTAAGTGTCCTGGGCCACACCCGTTTTTTGATAGTCAAAACAATCGAAGGGCTTGTTTTTTTTTGTATTTTAGCGTTTTTGATGTAATTTGTATATGGTATCTGAATCATGGTTCTTTTAACATTTATAATATATTTGTATAAGGTTATTGTACCACTGTTAATATATTGTTATGGATATTTGACCCTGGTAACTGGCATCCAAGTTAATTAATTTTGTGGTGTGGCAGCCGATCTGTTTGGGTGTAATATGTTTGGGTCTAATCTGTTTGGGTGTGTTTGATTGGCTGCAGTGGTTACTTATAACATATTGATAAGCTCACTTGTGTTTCATGGTAGGAGTGATAACGCCTTAAGGTTCTACAAGAATGTGATATCTATATTATGTAGAAAGGGAACACTTTTTGGCGTTTCAGCTTCTTTATGAAATGACAAGATATGGGTTTACACCGGATTCGTGTACTTATTCATATCTGATAAGAGGTTTGTGTATAGAGGGAATGTCACATGAAGCGATGTAGGTGTTTGGTATCATGGAAGAAAGTAGTTGCAGATCTTATTAAACATGGGAAAAAAGCTAGCAAGCTGCATATAAACACAAAGAAAATTAGTGGTCTCGCGAAACCTTGTATGAAGGATATGATGACATTTCTTGGATGTTTGTCCCTTAATCATAACAGTCAAGATAAG
>BQNB010151351.1:0-15912 GCA_026074375.1 Tanacetum coccineum
GGTTGTGTACTTGTAATAGATCGAATAAGTGCTTTAACAGAAAATATCCTAAGGGATACATTTTTATAGACTTTTAAAGGCTACTTGAGGACAAGTAGTGCGGAAATTGTAAAGGGGGGGGGGGGTAAATACGTTTTCCTTTTAAAATCTTAAAAATGTTTCGTATCAAATCACCGATCAAGCGTGATATAATATGAAGAGTGTTTATATAAATTCTATACCAACAATACATATTCACATCAATGTTCACATCAATCCATGACACAAACACAATCAAAACTATATAAGCAACACAACACACAATTGCAAATACAAATATAGAGCGATAAATGCAAGTATAAATGTAAAGAGATAAGTAAAAGGAAATGCAAACCGGACACGATGATTTATAGTGGTTCGGTCACGAAGCACCTCTTCGCCCTACTCCACTCCCCGAGCACCAAACTCGAGAGTTGTCTTCACTAGTCAACAAGCTCCCTTTAGGCGAAGAAAACCGTACACAACGTTGCTTATATCAATTTCCGACACTAAGCTAGATGTCGAGTTATAATCTTAGCTAGAACCAATCTATCACGACTTCACAACTTCTTCACTACTTACACGACTCCACAACACAACTACACAACTACACAACTACACAACTACACAACTACACAACTTCTTCACATCACAACTTCACAACTTTACTTCACAACTTCCCTATACTTCACAACTTCACTACACTTTACATCTTTCCTACACTTCACAACTTTACAGTGACAACCATGGCTTGAGCAGGTTAGTCAAACCGTTAGTGTTGACTTATGTGCCTGTTGCAATATTTGGTTTATATGATTTTATGTGATTTTATGTGGTTTTATGCGTTTATGTGAGTTATTGGTAATCAATCTATTGAGTGTGATCATCTCAATGAGATTAGATTGATGGTCGAATTGGTTGAGTTCATTTCATTCATTTTTAATGACAAGGAAATGATTATTGAGATTTGAGCATTTTCGTGTTAAGTGTGTAAGTATAAGTACGTATATGTATTTTCGTGTTAGTAATTTAAGATAAATTTTGACTTTAGAAGTTTAGTTGAGAAAATGTAAAATTTCTATTTTTGGAAAGTTAGGTTGGAAATGAAAAGTTATTTTTAGAAAGGTAAGAAACTGTCTTTATGCAAAAAGTTATTTGTAAATATCTAATTAATAAAAAAATAAATTTTTTTTATTAGATGAATAGTTTTTCCGAATTTTAAAAGGAAAAAAGAACAGAAAAGAAAAAAATAATATTTAGAGTCCTAATCCTAAACTAATACATAATTAGATTTAGCTTATAACTCTCCTAGGATGTCTATAAATACAAATGGAAAAATAATAAATTTATTTGTTACATTTGCAACAAATTAAGTTTGTTTGTTCATACATTTAGTGATTTACGTCGGGTGCGAACTTAAATTTGTTGTTGAAGAAAACATGAGACGTCGGGAAAAGATGTTGACGTATGAATTGATGATTTGTGATTACGAGTAACTTAAGCACTTTACATTATGTGTTATAAGTTACATGTTTGTCATCACCAAAACATGAAGAGAATTATGATAAAATTCATAATGTAATATTTCTACCAAACAATATCCCCCTTTTGATGATGACAAATATGTAACACTATTAACTATAGTTAAATGTATAAGTTACTTGTTTACACTTCTTCTCCCCTTTTTGTCGAAACAAAAAGGAGGACTCTTAGACGAGACTTTAACTACACTTCAACTCTTCAATCAAAGAGGCGAGCTTGCATCATTCTAAGTGAAGTCTTGATTCTATCAATCCCTTTTAACAATGAAATCCCTTGAAATTGAATCAAGCGAATCCATGGATCAAAATTAGTTACAAACTATTAAACCTACATTATTGTTTGTTTCGGCATCAAGAAAAAAATATTATATATAGGGTTGAAAAACACATTTATCAGAAAAATGTGTGATGTCTTAAACGATAGCAAACGTAATGGCTTGGACATTGCAAATGCTCCCCCTGATTGGGGCACCAATTCAATCGAGTAACGAAAAAGTGCTACAAAACAAACGTTAGTAGAAATTGCACCATATATTTATTAAGATGATAGATAGATAGATATGCAAGACACTTAGTGGGAAACAAATCATGTATGTTTTAGGTATATGCACTCTAAAGTGTGGCACTAAAGACAACAACCTAAACAATGATGAATGCTTAAGACATGGAAATGTTTAGGAACAAATGATAAGATTCGACCGACACATGCTTAAGGGCTAAGAACTATCGTCTACACCGCGTTCCTTTTGGTATCATCATCTTACCAAGATAATGATGTGGATTTAAATAGAATATGGTTTTTTTTGTGGATAGTCCTTAATCCTAAAGGTTTCTTTGTTAAGCATTATGTATGCTTTTCATGTTTGGGGTGTTTAAGGATAAACATTATCGTAAGACTCTAGGTCGAACTAAATGTTAATGATAAGGATGATTTGTTGAGGAAACATAAATGAAGAAGGATGAGCATAAATGGAAAGGGAAGGTGTTGACTATAGGTTTGTTGGGTGTTTGGTAGGTTTGGAGAGTGAGGTGATGAGAGAATGTTGTTTTGTTGTTGGGAGAGATGTATGGCTAAGAGGTTTGATAGGTCTTGTAGTTTACTAATGTCATCAACTAGGCTTTCTCTACTTGGAGATAGAGGTGGTGTGTGTTGAGTTTGGTTGTCACTTTGAGGTGGAGATTGAGTGTGAGTAACATGTGAATTGATGGGTGAGATGGGAAATGGAGGATGTGAGGAAACTTGTGGTGATGTGGAGTGTCTTAATGTAAGGATTTTGTAAATTAGTGATTGAGGTGCATTGTTAATTCTACTTTAGATGGTTCATGATGAGAAGTGAGTGGTTTTGGCATTGGTGTAGATGAATTTACATTGAGCTCATTGGAAGTGTTACAAGGGTTTAGTTTCTTCCTCAAAATGGGTTTCACACTCATTTTGGCTACCCTTGATGGTTTGGATGTGGGTTTGTTAGAGGATGTCATTGGTGAGTGTTGACAAAATATAATGCCTAAAAACATTATTAATATTTTTCACGTCTTTACGTTTTGATAATCACAACAATATAAAGACGTTCAATGTAAAATTAAACGTAAACAAGTAATTAGTAGTAAATTGTCATTTCGATAATTATATCACTTAAAGGTATGAATAAATAAATTCTTAATGCATTTTATGATCAAAGGAAATTTGTATTCAACCTCACACTTTTATAAAGTGTTGTAAACATTTTTATAAACATTACAAAACATTTTCTACAATTAAAAGAAATGTTTTATTCAAAATAAACATTTTGAAATTCAAATTTTCAGACCTAAAACGGCTAGAAAAGTTCCAGAAAATTCCCCCTACACAAAAGACAAACTAGGGAGGCCCTAGTTAGGCGGCCCATTAATTACATGGGAGGCAAACCTTAATTTTAAGGGACGCCACATATTTAAGGGGACCGCCCACTAGGTAGCGCTCCCCTAGTTGTAATATACAATACTGGACTTTTCACACTATTTTTTTTCTCTCTTTTGCACTCATTGTTTTCTGCCCAACACAACCACATATCATCTCTAAAATCCTTTGATCATTTAATCATAAAGCTTTGTTCCAAGTGATCTAAGCTTAATTCCTCAAGTGGCAATGTGAAAAGAACTACTTTCATCATCAAGTGAAGAAGTATTACACCTTTGTGTGTTGTTGCAATCTTATTGCGTTACATATCATAACTTGTAAATCTTGTAAAGTTGTGTAGTTGCTAGATCTTGGATCTTTGTAAGTATAGTTAGATCGTGGTGATCTTACCAAGTAGTGCTAGATAGTTGTGATATAAGTAGTGTTGTGAATAAGTCTTGAAGTTGTGAAGAAGTCGTGAAGTTGTGAAGTCGTGAAAAGTAGTGATGTTGTGTGTGATAGATTGGTTATATGCTAAGATTAGAACTAGACATTTAGCTATGTTTCTTTGTCGTAAAGCGGTGTAAGCAACGTTGGTTTACCATTTCTCCGACATAAGGGACTTATTGACATAGTGAAGATAAATCTCGAGTTAGGTGATCGGGGAAGTGGTGTAGGGGCGAAGAGGTGCTTCATTGTCCGAACCACTATTAAATCATGCGTTGTGGTTTGATTGTTCTTACTCTTGTTTGTTGTCTTGCTTTAAGTTCTCATACTATCTTATTAATTGTTTAGATAGGTATATTATTCATATTGTGCAAGTATTGAATTCACATAAAGTCGAATCTAGAATTTTTACAAACACTTTAAAACCTTAAATTAAAAAGCGGTAAACTATTCAACACCACTCTTCTAGTTTTCTACAAATTGGTATCAACGTAGCACGTAAACTAAGATTTTTAAAATAACATTCATTTTTTTTGTTTTTTGTTTTTAAAACTTGATCGATCTAGGGAATCGGAAAAATATTTAGAGGGCAATCTATGCAAAGAACACACTATTTGAAAGTGATGGATTTATTTATTAGAAAAAATAGATTTGAAAACTTTATGTGAAATCAAAAGATCTGATCTTTGCATGTTATTACCGATGGTTAATTTTCCTCCTATTACAAAATAACTCTGAATCTAAAAAGGGTCGAAGTTGTTTTCGTTTTTACTTTTCATAAACAAAAATGATGATCTTAAAAAGAAACTTGCACAAAATAATAAAGCTAAAGTGGTAATTATAATTTTTTTATTTGCTTTGCCACGAAAGTATGCGGAAAGAATTTTTATGTGCACAAACCGCAAAAGAATTTGGGATACTTTGTTAATCCTCATCAGGTAATAATCCAGTCAAAGCTAACAATATGATCTTTTTGTTCAACATTATGAACAATTTACGATTGGAAGAGGATTCAATAGAAAAATGTCCCTGCAAAATTTAACACTATTATTACTAGATAAAAGGAACTTGATGAGGTTTTCTAGCAAGAATTTGTTTAGGAAGTTTCTTTGGGCATTACATCCAATATGGAGTGCAAAAAGTCACGGCGATTAAAGAATCAATAATCTAACAAAAAACACCTCTAACATCCTTGACGAACTTATTGGAAACTTGAAAGTTTTGAAGAGGTTAATACAAGAAAGATTTCGAAAACGTTCAAGGCAAGAAAGAAACAAAGTAGATCTTTGCATATAAATGTGAAAATGGAAGTAAGTGATAACAGATAGCTCAAGTCGATTGGGAAGACGAAGAGTATTGCTATGTGTTAAGATTCAAGAAATTATTCATGAGGACGAGGAAGATTTGTAAGACAACCATGAGGCGATAGCAAAACCTTCCAAAGAAGTAGAAATGATGGTTATGGTAAAGTGAAAGAAAATGTTTTAGATGTAGGTGATCCAAATCACCTCATTGGTGAATGTTCAAAGCCTCCAAAAGAATACAACGATAAAAGAGCATTTCATTGGAGAAAAAGAGCATGAGCGTTAATGGAGAAGATGAAATGGAAAGACTAAAGATGAAATTGTCTTGTTCCGCTCAAGAGACAGATGAAATGTTGCTTAGGAATAAACTTGGAACCCAGATGAGTCGGATAAAGATAGTGGATGCTTAAAACACTTTGACCGGGGATAATCGAAAGCTTGTTTTATTCATACAAAGGCATTAACAAACGGAGGAATCGTACTCTTTGGAGCAAACTTGCTCGGAAAAAATCATAGGACAAAGGTACGATTTCTCAAGACTCCCTAATAATTGAAAATGTTGAGAACGTAGATAACTTAACATATAGCTTGCTTAGTGTAGGTCAAATATGTGATAACAAATGCAAAGTAATATTTACCGAACACGATAGAGAGATAATCAAAGACGAAAAGGTTATAGGTAAAGGAATTAGGAAAGGAGGAATATATGTAGGAAAACTAGGAATAACGGAGAAAAAAATATGCCTTACAACATTGGACAAAAACTCCACACTCTGGCATAGGAGATTAGGTCATGCTAATATGTAATTAATTCAATCATTAGCATCTAAAGAATTAGTTAGAAACCTACCCAAACTGAAATACGACCGACATTTTTGTGATGCTTGCAAAATTGGAAAACAAGCTCATGCAAGTCAAAAGGCTATAAAAATATTGTTTCAACAACTGATTCTTAGAACTACTTCACATGGATTTGTTTGGCCCCTCCGCCATACGAAGTTATGGAGGGAATCGTTATACCTTAGTAATCGTAGATGACTATTCTCGATTCACATGGACTAGATTTTTAGCAAATAAAACCTAAGCCTTCGAAAAATTCGAAATATTTAGCAATATGATCCAAAACCAATTAGGATGTTCCATTGTATCAATTAGAACAGATCGTGGTCAGGAATTTGATAATAAAGTACAATTCGGAAACTATTATGATTTAAATGGGATATCTCACAATTTTTTCGCTCTTCGTACTCCACAATCAAATGGGGTAGTAGAAAGAAAAAATTGCACTCTACAAGAAATGAGTAGAACCATGTTAAATGAACAATCCATTCCTCAAAAATTTTGGTGTAATGCGGTCGATACGTAAACATATATAATTAATAGAGGTTTTCCATTTGAAGTATTTGTTGAAAAAACTCCATACGAGTTGTTAATAGGTAGGAAACCAAACCTTAACTATTTTAGAGTATTCATAAGTAAATATTTTATTCTTAATACAAAAGATTACCTAACCAAGCTCGACCCAAAGTCATACGAAGGTGTCTTCCTAGGATATTCGCAAAATAGTAAAGCTTACATAATACTTAACAAACAAACAATGAAAGTTAAAGAGTAGTTGAATGTAACTTTCGATGAAACTCCTCCCCTGCCTAAAACATCGCCATTAGAAGATGATGAGTTAGTCGAAGAAGAAGCTATTGAGGTTAGTAAAAAATAAAACCATAGGCATGATCTTGAAGTATAATCAATTGTATATATTAAAGATCCTAAAACTCCATCCACTATAAAAACATTATTGGTAATCTAAATCAAAGAACTCTTAGGTCGCAAGCTCAAGAAAAAAGCAATTTATTTTGCTTTATTTCCACATTTTAACCTAAAAATATAAATGAGGCATTAAAAGATGAAAATTAGGTAATGGCCATGCAAGAGGAACTAAACTAATTTAAATCAAATGATGTTTGGGATCTAGTCCCAAATCCTATGGATATGACCATCATAGGAACAAAATAGGTATATAGAAATAAACTCGATGAAAATGGTGTCGTAACTAGAAACAAGTAGTAGTCGCCCAAGGTTATAATCAACAAGAAGGAATTGATTATGACAAAACATATGCACCCGTAGCTAGACTAGAGTCCATAAGAATACTTTTGGCTTATGCTTGCACACTAGACTTTAAGTTATACCAAATGGATGTGAAGAGTGCATTCCTTAACGGTTTTATCAATGAGGAGGTTTATGTGGCACAACCTCCAGGATTCATTGACTTCGCAAAAACTAATTATGTCTATAAACATAAGAAAGCCCTTTATGGTTTAAAACAAGGCCCAAAAGCTTGGTACGATCGATTAAAAGCCTTCTTTTTAAAACATAAATATCCATGGGGAATGGTAGATAACACACTTTTCACTAAAAAGAAAGACTCCAACCTCATTATTGTCCAAATATATGTTGATGACATTATATTCGGATCAACTTGTCAAGAAATGTGTGATGACTTTGCCAAGATCATGCATGATGAGTTCGAAATGAGTATTGATGGGGGGAACTTAATTCCTTTTCTTAGGATTACAAATAAAACAATTGTTGATGAAATATTTTTTAATCAATCAAAATATATAAGAATAAATGCTTTAAAAAGTTTGGACTAGAAGACTCTAAGCCATAAAAACCCTAGTATACGGAAACACAAACTCACCGAGAGACGAAGAAAGTGGAGTAAGTAGATAATACCAATTATAGAGGCAGATAGGTAGTTTATTATACTTAATGGCAAGTAGACGATATCAAGTTTAGTGGTTTCCTTTGCGCCCGCTTTCAATAGGGATCCCAAAAACCTCTCACTAGAAGGTTAAACGTATCTTCCTATTCATTAAGGCATACGCATTTAGTATTATGGCTATATAAGGAATTTGGATAGAAACAATATGGTATGCGGATTCGGATCATGTGGAGATTAGGTAGATCACAAGAGACTAGATGGTGTTCTGCAAGTTTAATGGATGGTTGTCTAACATCTTGGGTTTTCGAAGAAGAAAACGGCTCTTGCTCATATTCACAACCAAAGAGGATTACGTAAGCGCCGGAAAGGCCATGTCAACAGCTTTATGTTTAAACACAAGCTCTCATAGACTATGACGTTAGGTTTAGATGACAATTCCATAATGTGTGATAACAAAAGGGGCTATTAGACTTAAGTAGATTCCCGTTCAACACTCACGAACAAAAACACATTGAGATTTGCAATCTACTTCCTTAGTGATATGTTCAAAAAGGAAATTCTCTTAGAAAAGGTCTCATCGGAAGACAACATCAGACGATATTCTAACTAAAAATCTTATAACGTTGAGCCTTTTAAATACTTATGTCTAGGTTGGAATGATGGAAACAAATTGATTAAGTTTTCGGAAATAAAGAAATGATAATCATCAATGACCATGTGTCAAAAATCTGAGAAATTTTTTAACAGGGGGTGGCCCCCTTAATTCATAAAGGGTGACCCCCTTAATTTTAAGGGGACCACCCAGACTTTAAGGGGACCACCCACCTGACTGACAATTTTTTTTATATTTTGTGTCTATGTTTATATTTTACCTCCAAAATCCACATGATTTGGAAAAGTCTATAAGCATCTTTTACAAATTCTCCTATCCTAATGCATATCTACTCTATGACATATATACAATAATCCCAATTTTATTTTTTTCCAAAAAGTCTTTCTCACAACTAGGGCACATGAAATCAATTTTCACAGATTATTGAGATATGTCTTAAAAACATTTTTCACTTAGCATTATTGTTCTCTTACTTGTTGTCAAAAGTATATTATATAATTATATTTTCGACAATCTGGTTGTGCAAAATAAATTCAAGAGCACTTGGATTATTCTTAGGTTTTACTATGTACTTAGTGTCGAATAAAGCTACTCCACATTTGTTTCTTCGGAGTGGGGGGCGGGGGCTGCGGCGCGAACTTAGGAACACACTTGGATTTGCATAAAAGTTTCGTTCGTTTTTAACTTAACCCCCTTATCAAGGAAAATTCTTTATGTATTATATCTAGTTGCTATTTCATATGTTCTTCAACCTTATGATCTTCAATTCATATATGAGTATATGCCAAAATTATGTGAAATAGGTTATCCAACATCTTGTCTTAACATATGTAGAATGTTGAATGCCATAAAAGGATGGACTTGCTGCAAATTAACCACCAAAACAGAAACCCTCACACAAAATTTTGAGAAAAATCAAATTTTGGGAAATCTTGGAAATGCCAGTAGGCGGCCTCCTTAATTTTAAGGGGACCGGCCCCTAATTAAGGGGACCGGCCTAGGCAAACACGGGTAAAACAGTATTTTCACCTCCCTTTAACCAAATACCCTCGAGACTTAGCTACGGTTTCCCTAAATTCTCAAACTTTCTGGATTTGTTCCCTTTAAATGCTTTCATTCTTCCCAATTTTAAAACCTTCCTCAATATAAATACACCTTCTATTCCATTCATCCTCACAAATGACTCTTCTTAACCAAACCCACCATTAAACCATTCAATAAGTGGTAGCACAAAAATAAGTGTGTAACCCAGTTGGTGGAAGAAAACTAAATCCTTGTAACACATCCAATGGGCTAAATCTAAACTTACCTACACCAATGCTAAAACCACTCAATCATATCATCAACCATCTCAAGTAATAAATCACCTCAATAAGCATTACCAAATCCTTACATCAAGAAACAATACCACCACCTACAAGGTGTCTTACATCACTCCATTTCCCATCTCACCTCATCAATTCACATGTTAATAACATCAAACTTCATCCTCAAATTGACAACCAAACTACTTACAATTAGGCTCACTATCAAGTAACAACAAGTTGTCTCACATCCTCACTTCCCATCTCACCCATCAACTCACATGAAACTCACACTTAAGTTTCACCATCAAAAGCTGAGAATAACCAAATCAACTACAAATCAACCTTTATCTTAAGTAGATTAAAGCCCAGTTGATGACATTAAATAACTACAAGACTATCAAACCATCTTAGCCATGCATCTCTCACACTACGAAACAACATTCCCTCATCACCTTACTCTAACATGAACTAAGTTGAAACCCATGTTAGGTATTTCCCTTGTTGCATCTTCACCTAAAAACAATTCCTTACTTTAAGCGAGGATATCAATTGGATTGAATTCCTCCTCACTCGAACCTTCCACCTAGTTGAGTTCAAAGTTATTCTCCCAATCAAAAACACGACTATTGACTCTAAACTATACCATCAAAAACAAACTAACTTCCATAATTTGCACTAATACTAATCGTCAACCCCTTTTGTGTCCGAGAAAGTCAAAGAATCCTTCTATGGATTATCTTAGGATTTTCTTTTATGATGTATTAATATGCTTCTAAAGCATATTTGTTTTTCTATTTATGTATTGCTTGTGTATGTTCACACACATATGTTCCTAAACGAATAAAAAGCATATTTGCTTTGATGTTTGCTTGCACTTGTTATATTTTTCTTCCTTCTTGCTACATGTTAGAAATATTTGTATTGTTCTAACTCGTTTTTGTAGCCAAGAAACCATAGCTCGATTCTTTGGTGCCCTCAAACGAGGGGGAGCAATCAAGGGGGAGCAATTATTCTGTCGATCTCATCTAGTCAATTCTCAACGCATGTCTTTTTTGATATACAAAAAGGGGGGAGAAATGGACCATGAAACTCACTAAATCACTCTGTTTAAAAAATTAATTACATTTAATGAGTTTAAATGTTTGTTAATTCACAAAAAGGGGAGATTTTGAACAAATTATAATGCCTAAAAACATTATTATTATTTTTACGTTCTTTTCGTTTTTGATAAATCAATAAAATTTAAAAACGTTCAATGTAAATTAAACGTAAACATGTAATTAGTAGGTAAATTATCATTTCGATAATTATATCACTTAAAGGTTTGAAATAAATAAATGCTAATGAATTTTCCATGACAAAGGAAATTTTTATTCAAACCTCAAATCTTTATAAAATGTTGTAAACATTTTTTATAAACACTACAATACATTTCTACAATTAAAAGAAATGTTTTATTCAAAATAAACATTTTGAAATTCAAAATTTCGGACCTAAAACGGCTAGAAAAGTTCCAGAAAATTCCCCTTACACAAAAGATAAACTAGGGAGGCCCTAGTCTAGGGCGACCCCCTTAAATACACGGGAGGCCCCCTTAATTTTAAGGGGACCGCCCACCTATTTAAGGGGATTCGAACATAGGTAGTCAGGATCCCTCAGTTTGTCCTATAAATACTGGACTTTTCCCCACTATTTATCACCTTTTCGAATATTTCTTTTTGCCATAAACCAACATATCCTTCTAAAAATCCTTTGATCATTTAATCATAAAGCTTTGTTTCTAAGTGATCCAAGCTCAATTCCTTAAATGCAAGAGAAGAATACTTCCATCATCAAATAAAAAAGTATTACACCTTTGTGTGTTGTTGTAATCTTATTGCATTCATATCATAACTTGTAAATCTTGTAAAGTTGTGTAGTTGCAAGATCTTGGCGATCTTTGTAAGTTTAGTTAGATCGTGGTGATCTACCAAAGTAGTGCTAGGATTGTTGTGATAATAAGTAGTGTTGTGAAGAAGGTCTTGAAGTTGTGATGACAGTCGTGAAGTTGTATAATGTCGGAACAAGTCGGTGTGTGGTGTTGTGATAGATTGGTTCTAGCTAGGTTTAGAACTTGGAACATTTAGCTTTGTGTCGTAAATTGATGTAAGCAAGTTGTGTATGGTTTTATCCGCGATAAGTGAGAGCTTGTTGACTAGTGAAGAAACTTCTCGAGTTAGTGCTCGGGGACGTGGAGTAGGCGCGGATAGAGGTGATTGTTTGTTAGCATCCAACTATAAATCCTCGCGTTGTGGTTTGATTGATCTTAATTTATCTCTCTGTCTTGACCATTACTTTTCATTATCTTATTAATTGTTTAGATAGGTTATTTCTTTATATGGTGAAAGTATTGAATTCACATAAAATTGAAATCTAGGAATTTAATACAAAAACTTTAAAACCTTAATCTTAAAAAAAAAAGCGGTCAAATATTTCAAACCACCCTTCTAGTTTGAAGGATGAGCGTGAATGGAAAGGGAAGGTGTTGACTATAGGTTTGTTGGTTGTTAATGTTGATGAACAAAGGTGAAAATGGTGGAAGAAAAGTGAAAGACACAACATTGTGATGACTCAACAACACTTGAAGGTTGAATATCTTCTTTGTGTTCTTCACTTGCTCAAAAGCAGAAATGAACAAATAAAAGACACGACATTGTAATGACTTAACAACACTTGAAGGTTGAATATCTTCTTTGTGTTCTTCACTTGCTCAAAAGCGGAAATGAATAAATGAAAGACACGATATTGTGATGAATCAACAACACTTTAAAGATTGAATATCTTCTTTGTGTTCTTCACTTGTTAAACAGTGGAAATGATTGGATGAGACACATTTCATTACGAAATTCACTTGTGAGGAATGGTTACATGGTGAATCTTCTTATGAAGATGACTAGGTGGATGACTCAAGGTTGATAGTAGTAAGGATGACTCGTTTTTTCATCTCACTTTGGTGATTTAGGGATGTACTAGAACTAGTGATCACTAACAAGAGTGAATAATAGTTATGAGATTTGAGTGTATGGTAGAAGTGTATCTTGTGGTTTCTAGTGAATAAGAATCACCTATGTGAGTTCTTGAGAGTGTTTGGTTAAAGGATATATGTGAAGATGTGTGTTTTCCCTTCCTTTCTAATTCGTGCTCATCCAGACATAAATTGTGGAATAAAAAGAATAGGTGAAGAGAAATAACGACGGAAGTGATGAGCTTGACAAAGTCATGACGGATGACGGTTAGCATACGATGAACTTCATCCGCGAAGTTATGTAGCTCTTCTCGAGTATTACGAATGTTCATAGAACAATCACACGACGAGGTACGAGGTTGTCTTAAAGGTGGTAGTGGAAATGTGGACGGAAGATATTAACCATCTATATAATAATAGAGGCATGATTAAGGTTTTTGTGAAACGAATTAGACATGAACAAAGAGTGACATTTTAATTTTCATTTTGCAAATTAAAAATGCTTAAACATTTTAGATGAAATGATTAAGTTATCGAGATTTATCAGAATATATTTATTAGTAACAAGACTATTAAAATGAGAATGACACGTTTATAAGATTTGTTTCATCATTCCTAGACCTAGACTTAAAAAGGTTCATATTTGAGTGATTTGGTGAGGGTACCGGCGAAGTTGTCTTTCGACGAAACTTTTTCAATGAAGATATTTCCTTTTGGAAATTGTTGTAAGGGAAATGACGACGAATTTTGATGAGTTTTCTATCTAAAGATTGATAGATAATGTTCGATTCTCATTGCGTATGAGGTGAGCATGACGATAAACCATCATGATAGGGCATGGAAAATACTAATGGAAGTAAAAGTACATAGTCTTAAGGTGTGTATATTAAGGAGGCTATGAATCACTTATGTATAAACTCGTAAGACCTTTTTCAAATGAAGGTTGATGTAAGCTTTTAGCTTTAAGAAGAGAATTTTAACATATGTTGTTAAAAGGCTTGAATATGAATTTACAGATATGAACTTTAACGATTGCGACCGCAAGTTAAAGATACTTGAATATTTTGGATGAAATATTTAAGTTGTCAAACCTACTTGGAGGAGTGTTAGATATGTATCTAAGCAATCAAACATTGAGCATCAAGATCATGAAGACATATAATTGCATTACATGGAAACAAGTAATCATCTTGAAACATTAAAGCACATATTTGAGGTGCATTGTGTCTAGATTGACTAAGGAAAAGCCTAATTTCTACGTGCTTAGTGTGTACTCCTAATGATATACAAAGTCTATCGATGTAGACTATCATTAGGCATATTTAGGAAGAGCCATTTAATCAAAATTTAGATGAATGTATATGAGGACAATCTCTACGTGGTGCTCAATTCAGGCCAAACACGACATTTTTAAGGGTTCTTACACGTAACCCAACTTCACTCTTGGATGCAATTTCAACGTTAGGTCAATGATTTCTAGTGCAATAGATTCTCCAGTAGTCATTCTCATGTTAGACAAAATAGAGTTCTTATATTTGCCTAATGAAGTGTAGCAAAGATAAAGTTTGTATTATCATTTCATAGAGGGCCTAACATGACTCAACTAACATACTTTAATTCCGGTTCGCATAATCCTAATCAAGATGTGTAGAATTCTAAGATAAGCGTAAACAAGATGTTTTAATCTTTTGTTCAAGATCTATAGATTGTTTGGTTTCGATTACATATTGCTTGATTTAATGGATGTCTTATACTTAGTCATCTTACATGTGTAGTTGTCACATGTGATATTTAACGTGTTTGGTTTTTCAAAAGCCAAGAGATGTGCTTATTTGTGACAATGACAAATATGTTATATTGAGAATGTTTTAAGAATTCTCCATTTCATGTCATGTGAAATGAATCTCATCAAGATTATTTATCTTAATTAAGTTTGTGATTCATTAGTGATAAATGATTAAAAAGATACATATTTTATTTTTAAACAAATATGCTTTTCTAAAATTATTATTCTTATCAATGTTGTATATCATAATTAAATAAGTATTTTTACTTGATTTATGCATTGACACATATTTTGATAGGTTATTTTTCAATTCTAATAACTTATATTATTCAAATTATATGTAGTGTATTTTCTTGTAACACAACCATTTATGCTACAAAGAATATAAAATGCATAGGATATATGTTATCCTTTATCAATCGTTTAATATGATAAGTCCATAAAATCTTTAAACACAATGTTTCCCAAACATCATGTTATCCTAGGTGAATAAACAAGAATATTATTCTTATTTGAGAATTTAGTTAAAAGTGAATTTTAGCTTTGAGTCGTGCTTTTATGTTGTATGAGCAAAGTTTACATATATTGTTAGTTTGCTCGTGTTTGGTTTATCAGAAATGACACATTTACCAATTGCATTGCAATGTAAATTGCTTGAATATTTCGGACGAAATATCCAAGTCGTCAATCCTACTTCATTGTGTATTTTATGCATGTATTGAACATATTGGTATAATATTTGGAACACAACCATTGGACAAGTAGACTCAATATGACATCATCAACACAAGTGTGAGTTATGATCCGATGCATATTCTTTTCATCTAGAAAAGGATGTAATTATTTTCATATCAATCAAGTGTGATTGAGTTATGTATATCCAAGATGATATCTTTTGCTATATTTTGATATAATCTTGAAACAAAACAAATAAGAATCCGATTTCATGTCTATAACACCCTGTGTTTTCAAGTCATTGACGACGTCAATAAATCTACTATTCATTTTTAGTATCGTACGCGTTTGCTTGCGATTTCATGAATTAAGTTTAAATCGCGTAAGCTAAAAGTTAGCGTTCAATGTAAACGGGCACCAAACAATTAAATGTTTACATCAAGCAAGAGTTAAGTATTTATTTTGAGAATAATTATTAACTTTGTTCATTTTATTTTTTATCGGATACGTAAAGTGTAAACGTTTCACGATAAATTGCGTTTAGGCATACCCGGAACCACCAAAACTTTTCTGCGCTTCAACAAATACCCACTTTTATACCCAATACATAAAATTA
>BQNB010151353.1:0-15912 GCA_026074375.1 Tanacetum coccineum
ATGACGGTAGCAAATGCTCTCCATGGTTGATGTAAGTAGTCAACATTCACATCATTGAGATAGGTGATGTCCCGAGTGTGCCCAAGATCTCTAATGAAAGAGAGAATGTCATGTTCTAGTAGGAGGTCTTCAAACTTTTGTCCTGGAATCTTAGGGCAAAACTGGAGAATTTCTCGGAATATATCAACATCGAGAGAGACTTTCTTCTTGTTTATCGTGAATTTGATGGATGACTTATGAACATAAACTGTAGCCCAAAATTCTTGCATATAAATAGCAAGAACATTTGTACTGATCAGGAATGCACAGTAGAAAGGAGTGAGAGCAAGAGCATCCAACAAGACTTGAAATGTAGCTTCTTTTGGCTTGATGTCTGTCTTGAGTCTCATGTTGCACTTCCTGAACTTAAGACGGTCCATAGGGATAACAAGAGCATCATCAAGGGCTTTCTGTTGAGCTTGAGTGGTTTTCATGATTCTACTAAGATATAACTAATACAGTTTATACATATACCAATTTTATATGACACACACTATAAGGCCTTTTGATTGATGAACACTTAAGCTTGATTCATGTTGTGATATCATTTTAATGATTAGGCACATTAAGGCATTTAGCATTATTAAATAAGATCTAATCATTCGAAGGGCAACTTAATTGAGCATAATGTGTAAGGCATTAAGATAACTAAAATAGTGTTTTTGGGAATCCTATTCAAACTAACTTGTAGAGAATAAGTTAACCTAAGACATGTTCATATATCCTTGTTGAACCTTGTTATATAGCCTACTTAACTTGATTAGATTGTCAAATTAACCAATTTTAATTAGCTACCTAACTTGAGTTAAAAAATTGCCTTCAGAAAGATTCAATCTTAAAATTCCTTAGAGTCTATTGCTAAATCGCCTCCTATTGAGGACTGTTAAATTGCCTCCTAAGTAGGATTGATAAATTGCCTCCTATATAGGATTGATAACTCGCCTCCTTAATCATGTTGTAATTCGCCTCCTTAATCATGTTGTTAATTTGCCTCCTTAATGAGTTTTGATAAATTGCCTCCTAAGGGATTGTTGTTAACTCATCTTCTAAAGGGAGTTGTTAACTCGCCTCATGAAGGTGTTGTTAACACGCCTTCTGAAGGGCGTTGTTAACTCGCCTTCTGAAGGCGTTGTTAACTCGCCTTACACAGGCAGTTGATAACTCACCTTTAAAGGCACTTATTACCATAAACATAATTTTTGTGAAACAATACTTGTTTAAGTAGCATACATTTTAGATGTTTACCACATAGGATCATTTATAACATCATTTAGCAATAGAATCATCAAGAGTAATCAAAAACGAGTATGTATATTCATTTTGATACATTCATGCAAGAAACAACAAACAAGGTATGCCTTTAATGGCTCAAACACATTCAAGGATTCATAAGTACACTTTCCAACACCTAACCCACAAATATATTTCACTAAATATCAAACACCCAAATTTTCGCACCAAGAATTATCATTAACACATTCATATGATATCCAAACTAAAAACTGCTTTAATCGAGTGTTCTACACTCCTAAACAAACAAAACCCCTCACTCAATTTAGGTTTTTATCCAGTTTTGATTTTGATGAACCCTAATTCGTTATTTAGGGTTTTCAAGATTAAATATGTGTTAAAACTTAATTTGTTTAAGAGACGTGTTGTTAAGAGTGTAAAGAACAAAATTTTAGTTATACCTTTTGTTTGAAATAAGCTTGAAATGAAGGTTTGGGAGATGACGATTTTGAGTTTGAAGTTGGGAGGGAAAAGAAGATTTTAAGTCTGTGTTTGTGTGTGAAAATGACGGGGAGGGTAAGTGTGTTATAAAACAAGTTTTGTTTTTGACACATTTGCCCCCACAAGTTTTATATCTTATGCATTTTTTGTATACAAGTTTTATTAGGCAAGTAAACTTTAACAAATGGCACAAATAGTCCCTAATGTATTAACTAGCATACCTAGAAACTTATATTTGCACATATACTCACTAAAAGCATAAACACATAATAGTTAAGGCTCACATAAGCTAAAATTAATTAACTCCCCTTCAATTGTTAACCCGTTATTGTTTAAAATCTTTTTTATTATCACAAAACCGATTTTATGAAGAAGATATTTGACATTTTCTCCCCCTCAAACAATGACCCGTTTTCTATTTAAAGAGCTGTAGTCGTTGTTTAAGTGGTCAAATGTCTTTAAAAAGCATTTTTTGATGAAGTAATGTTTAATTTAGAAAACCAACACCATGAAAAATAAGATTTCTCTTATTTTGACACATAAGCGCACTGATACGTACACTAATGGAATATAGGAAGCACGGGTTGTGATGCAAAGTAATCACAAGCCTTTACATGGTCATAAAGTAGACCATGCCCGAGAATAAATTCCCGTTATGGGGTCAAGTTTTCTTTTTGAAATACTTGCCTTTAAGATGATGATCGGGTTGCTATCTGAAATAATAGCAAGCCATATTGGCATGTTTTGAAAGCTTTTGAAACTTCTGCTCGAACTTCATTTACAGCCTCGTATCATTATTAATTGACATTTCTAAGGCCGTAAATGTTATCGATTTTTAGAAGACATGCCAGAGATACATATATTTATATTTTTCTGATTTTTTAATTTTTAATTTTCTTTTTTTGAAAAATTTATATAAAATAAAAATATTTTTGTGTTTTTATGTTTTCTTATGTACATATGATACATGATATGAGTTACCACCATCACTCGTCTGTTTCCTCTGCCAGACGCTTTAACATTTCCGAAGACATGCTTCTCATACCGAGCTTTTCGATCAAGAAGTTGAATCTTTCTCCTGGCAAGGGTTTGGGGAAGATGTCAGCCAATTGGTATTCAGTCTGGACAAAGTATAGCTCCACGATTCCATTCTCCACTTGCTCCTTTATAAAATGGTAACGAACATCGATGTGCTTGGCTCGTGAGTGTTGAACACTGTTGCAGCATAGAGCAATCGCACTCTTGTTGTCGCAGTACAGAGGAATCTTATTGAATTGAAAGCCATAGTATGTTAGTTGTGAACGCATCCATAGGATTTGAGCACAACACCCAGATAAAGCAATATATTCAGCCTCTGTACTCGAGATGGCAGTGCACTTTTGCTTCTTTAAAGACTAGCTAACTAGTTTGTCACTTAAGAATTGAGCACTTCCTGATGTACAACGTCTAGTATCCTGACACCCCGCGTGATCTGCATCTGCATATGATGTCATAGACATACCAGTATCCTTCAAGTACCAGAGACCCATGTTAATGGTTTCCTTTAGGTATCAAAAGATCTGCTTAACCGCATTTAAGTGCTTTTCGGTAGGCTTTGCCTGATACCGGGCACATAAGCAGACTACATAAATAAGGTATGGTCTACTGGATGTCAGATACATGAGGGATCCAATCATGCCATGATAAAGTGTAACATCAACTGGTTTCCCCTGTAGATCTTTATCCAGTTTACTCTTTTCTACCATAGGTGTGTCTACAGAATCACTAGATAGCATACCATATTTTTTAACAATTTTAGAAGCATATTTAGATTGGTTTATAAAGATGCCTTTGGGACTTTGAGAAATTTGTAATCCTAAAAAGAATGACATCTGCCCCATTATTGACATCTTGAACTTAGTGGTCATCTAATTAGCAAACTCATTATACATGGCAGTATTAGTGGATGCAAATATTATATCATCAATAAGTCGTTTCCTGCTTTCCGTGTGAAGAGTGTTGGATCCACTACACATTTAGAGAAATGTTGTGAAATGAGGAAACTTGACAACAGGTCGTACCATGCACGTGTTGCTTGTTTGAGACCGTAGAGAGCCTTTTTAAGCTTGTACACATGCGATGGGTTGTCCTGATCAACAAATCCTTCTGGTTGAGAAACGTAGACCTCTTCTTTAAGCTCGCCATTTAAGAAAGCCGTTTTGACGTCCATTTGGTAGATCAACATATTCTTATGGGCGGCATTTGTTACGAAGATACTGATGGCCTCTATTCTAGCAACCGGTGCAAATGATTCCTCGAAATCGATTCCCTCTTCTTTCCTGAATTCTTGAGCAACTAGTCTAGCCTTATTCTTTAGTACCCCACCAAATTCATCCGTCTTGACCTTATAAATCCATTTTAGTTTGATCAAAAACACTTTATCTGGACACGGCACCAATTCCCAAACTTCTAGTCTTTGAAATTCATGAATTTCTTCTTGCATTGCATCGATCAATGACGGTTTGGTCATTGCTTGTTTGAAGTTCTTTGGTTCTACCGAAGTTAGGAAGGCATCAAAATAACACCACATGGCGTCAGTTTGGAGTTGCTTTCTCGTAGAGACAGAGCGAGAAGGATCTTCAATCACGTTTGCTATAAGATGATCCTTAGTCCATTTACCAAGGTGTTCAAATGGAGTGTGGGTTTTTGATTTGTCGTAAACGACTAGTCGAGTAATATAATATAGTGATCACGTCGGATAAAAATTACTTTAGGAAATGTAATGATAGATCCTCCGGATGTCGTGTCCCAACGAGAGATGAACTTGAAATTCATAAAAGCGTTTCATTTTATGCTTGAATGTCTTTTAATTTTGGTTTTTGATTTAACACTAAATTTTAAAAACTACTAAACTAGATTATATTAAATAACAAATAAGTTAAACAGTTAAATGAAAAGAACTATATAAAAAGATATGCTTGCTAAGTGACGTGGAAAGTTCCTCAAGTGTGAATTAAAGTTTTACTTAACGAACTAATTTCCTTAGAAAAGATAATTATCTCACAATGTTAGTTTATTTTGACAAAAATCTCTTAAAAATATATTAATTACTAGATGTGTCGTTTGACTATTTTTCGGGATTTTGCCTTTTAAAACATTCAAACTACAAATCTAAATAATCAAAGATTATTAATTAACAAACCTTTTTACAATCCACACTTAATTTCCAATCTACAAATCACTTAGCAAGCACTAATAAACTACTCACTAATCATAACAATTAAGCTAGCAACAATCATAATATCAAACATAAACATTTTAAGCTAAATAATTCTAAACTACTAGTATTGAAAAGGGAAAGAGGATATAACCTAATAATAAACCGAATTGAATAAAAAAACCACCCCATCTAATAACCTTATTTAAAATCTAAAGCTTAAAACTTGATTAATACTTAAATAACTAATTAGCTAGTAAAGGTATGAACTTTATTCACTAAGACCCTTAAGCTCCACGCCAAAGAGGTAGAATGAGTTTTCATCAACAATAAGACAAGCAAAAGGTTAGGAGAGACAAATAAGCTATATGAATAAGCATAAGGCAACAAAACTTTAATTTCAAAATATTAAGTATTTTGAAATAGAAAAGCAAAAGCTAGAAGATCTAAATGATTAAGCTATTTTAAAACTTTTATAAAAACTAGATCTATTTGAAAACTAAATGGGAAAAGGGTGCATATAATAATTTTTTATCTAAAAATAAAACATGAAATAAGCTAATAAGCTAAAAGCTCTCGAAAATAAAGGTGCTCAAGACTTAATGAATAAGTCGAGTAGGAGACTCATGGCACCCTTTTTAGCATTCGAATCGAGCAATAAATAAGCAAATAAGCAAACGAAGAAAGCTAAACAAAATAAGCTATTTTGTTTCTTTGTTTTTTCGACAATAAGAAAAGAAAAGGAGAGAATAAGCCGAGTTTTAAACTAAGTACCAAGGTTTATGTGATATGTATTCGAAAAGAAAATAAGCAAAAAGAAATAATAAGCATTAATAAAAACCAACCTTAATAAAAAGCATCTTCATTTCTAAAATAAGCCAATACAATAAGATCCAATAAGTTAAGCTTTTACAATAAGTTAAAACTAAACTACACTACTCCTAAAAACTACTACTAAAAATAAGCTACAACTAGAATTTGAGAGTAAACTAAAACTACACTAAATTCCTACACACCCCAAATGAAACCAGCTGCTATCTTTTATAGCCCAAAGTGTGGAAGGGCATTTTTGTCATTTTAGTTCTTCAGCCAATCATAGTGCTAGATATGGGGGTATTTTTGTAATTTACTTGAGGGGAGCGTGTCTAGAAGGCTTCAAGGCAATTTCTTCCAACTACCAATGATTGGCAATTAATGCTAAATGCTGACAGTTGTTCAATACCCGATCCACCAACCACAAGCTGCCACGTGGCTTCTAGAAGTCTCGGAATCCTCACCAGGTACTGACTCCTAATCATTTCTGAACCCTCTGCGCAATCTGAACCTCGTATGAACAGTACCTCGTACTGAACCTACACAGTAATCGGTCAGAGCTGCCACGTGGCAGCCTCTGATTGGCCAGCCGCCATGACGTGGCATCCACGTGGCAGGTCAACGACTGGGTCAACGGTGGGTCAATGGTGGTCAACCACCGCCAGACCATCGGCCAATAGTGGTCAATGGCGGTGGTCACTGGTGGCCAACGACGGTCAACAGTGGCGGACCACCGTTGACCACCGCCGAAACAGTGGTCTGGTTGGGTCAACAGCAAGGTCGGGTCGAGTCATGAACGGGTCGGGTCATGGTTCGGGTCGGGTTGCCACGTGGCACCACAAGAGTGGGCCACGTATCACCCTGGGATAATAGCTCACCCGAGTACAAGCAAGGATTTGAACTTTGGACCTCTCGGTCCAAGATCTAATCAACCTACTAATGCCAGCTGAGTTAGACCCAAACATCATAATTCTTATAAAAAGATATTGTATTTATGGGGGTTTTGGTATGGGTCATGTTCATTTGTATAAAAGGGTCATATAAGGCGTGATAAGGTTCAAATAAGAAAAGTTCACGGGTCAAGTAAGGTACCGATAGACTCGTAATTTCGTGCTCTTTCCAATGGTGTGATCGTGGAATATTAACGATTTCGTTTGAACCTCGATAAACGTGAAAACGTCATTGAAAGTCACCTGAAAATTACCGTTTTTGCTTTGTTTTCAATCCTTTGTACCTGTAAGACATAAAAATACAATACAAACATATTTGCAACATAATTACTCATATTTTAGTGTTTTAGTCCGTTTTAATGTGTTTTCTGGGGTACAAATGATGTGTGTTTAAGCACACATCAAATTCCTCCACACTTAGCCATTGTTGGTCCCACACGCAATGTTTATAAAACACGCCCAGAAATAAATAATTAAAACCCCTCTTAACTTATAAACCCTCACAATCAAACAAGAATAGAAAAGGTTCATTAAGAAGGTTCAAAAGTCATTTATTTCTAAAGTGCCCCCGTTTTAACCGCTTATTCAATAATAGATAAAAACTAAGATAGAAATTAAATAACATTATTTAAAAGGCTTAAAGAACGGGAGTTCGTCGTCCTCGACTTTCACAATCTCCAAACCAAGCTTAAAATGAAAACACAGCCAAATATAAGATTTGATGCTAACATTACTCATAAATGCTAATTGTGTACGCATTAGCCACTTTTCGCTCCCTTATTCCTAAATCCTCTAAGGATTTTATTATTATTATTGGTGACAAATAAATTATGTCCTTATTATCATAAAGGTGTCTGGTTTAGACCATAATTAGTTTAAAATACTTTCCTAAAGAAACGATATGGTGAGAATAAGGTCCACATTAAGGTTCTAATTTCACATGATTTAGGGGCTATCCTTTTTATTTCATCCGACACAACTCAACTACGAGTCCAGAGACGGAGGCTTTATTTAAATAACCCTAGAGTCGAAATTTTGGCTTTATTATTATTATTATTTATTATGCAACAATATTAGCCTTCGGTCATTTAAACAACTAACACATCGGGCATCCTAACCGACAAGATGCAGCAAACTTTTATGTTAGGATTAAAAGCCTTCTTAATGCTACTAGTATTACTGCTGCTCTTATTGATGTTAATGTTGCTCAGTCAAAGTAAGTGCTGGTGGAGAATTTCAATGATAATTATTATAAGTGTTTAAGATTGCTGGTGAAGTTACAACTGTCAGTACAAAGTTAGTACTGCTGGTGTAAAGTTACTACTACTGAAGGAGTTAATGTTGCTATAGCCAAATTTCAAGTCCCTGTAGGTCTTTTAACTACCTAGACAACGGTAAACGAGCGTTAGGATCGTTAGCCTAGTTTTCCCACAAAAACACTGAACAAAACCTCGATGTGTAACTTATTTTCACCAAAAGGAAATCTCTACGAAGGGATTTAAACTAAAAATTGCAAAAACCAAAGTAACTTTATTTATTTATTTAACACCCCCAATTTAATACGCAACAGAACCAACATTTAGGTGTTAAATCATATCTCAATTACACATAAATGACAAAGAACAACTCAAAAGAGACATTATAAAACATAGTTCCATTCATAGAAATTCAGAGTCTGTAACAGTTGTCCAACAGGATGCGAAACTAAAACCAACATACAAGTTTTAAAACCACAACCATAATTTAAATGTATTTGTAAGGAATGGAACTTAAAAATAGTTTAACAAAATAAAATAGCGCAAGCTCCTCCTTGTGTGCTCCAAGTCTTCAACCTTGATTACCTGAGAGAAGACATGCTAAAAAAAGTCAACGAAACGTTGAGTGAATTCATAGAGTTTATATAAATAAAAGATAGAACACAAGCATAATTCATCAAGTGACTTGTTGTACGGACAAGCCATATATCAAATTATATTCATTGAGCTCATTGTACACCCGAAAACTGACAACCAACGCATAACTTGGTATGCAAAGCACAATTGCCCCTTACTGAAAGGTATATATGCCTCATACTACGATTCTCAATTACAAATCGTGCCGTTTAAATAAGGTACTTCGAATAAGAATTTCGATTCAGACCTCGGACGGGGTTGTTAAACCCAATTGATCTATTAAATGCACTAGCGCTCACCTATTATAGGCAATTGACGGTTCATGAAATTAGGGACTTTGGCAAAAGCTACTCATGACCATAACATCATTAATCGGGTCCAGCATACCAAAAACAACTTGTGTTCAAATTTTCAAAGCAATCATGTATCTCCCTCGCGGGGTTTAATAAAACATTTAAATAATAAAGTGCGATGCTAGACTCACCGTAAGAGCAAATAGATCAAGTAAGAATTGGTCTTTGGGACTATCAAAATTTACTTCAATCTCCACCTAAAACGGGACGCGACTTAGTAATAAAGAAACAGATAAATACTAAAAATAACATAAGTGTTCAATGAGGTTGTGTCCTAAAATAATTATAGCATTGCACTCGGTTTTCATAGTAATTTTTACCCAAATTCATCGACTTATCTCTGAATGTATAATGTAACCATATACATGCGTTTAGTTTTACTCCTTATCTCTTAAGTTATCAAAGTTGAACTTATACGATTTTAATTTCAAGTTCAAGAAGTAAATCTCAATTTCTGAAATTTACCGACTTAGCCGACCTCTATCACCTAATCTATGATAGATATAAATTAGAGATTTTTCATACAGAAACACTTTGACCTATTATCTTACAAACACCGATATCACAACCCTTAGTACGTAGTCTATTATCTTCACTCAATTACTCTTATCAAGCATCATCCAACACAGACTATCTTAGCACACACTTTCACACTCATGATCTCACAACGAGCACAGACACATCCCCCTCTCACCTCGAAACTTTTCAGACTTTTTAACCCTTCATGAAAATGGCCATAAATCCCAATCTATAATAGAAATTTAAGTGAGGCCAGAAGGAGGTGTTAGCTATATGAGTCTACTACAGGGCTCAACCTTTTAATTTATCAAGTTAATGTAAAAATATAGATTTTTACCCATTTTCTCAACAGTGGTACAGTTTTGACTAGTTTTGGTATTTCGGCCATATCTCACTCATCCAGAGGAGATAACGGCTATATTCCAAATTCACCACATACTTTGAATATGTTTGTCTACCTAAAATATGAATTTTCTAGCAGTCTACAAGTCAAAAAATTTTAGTAATAAGTCCAACAAGCAGCTGACCTAAAACAGTATCTAATTTCCCCTATATCAACACACACACTTATTAAGTTGGACCCTCACAAAATCAATGCAATGCCATAGAAATTTTGTCCACAAAACCCCATAACAACAATAAAAATGCATATTCTAGCATAGTAATAACATCAAAATTAAAAATTAAAGGAAAAAAATTTATAAAACATAAACAGATCTTACTATAATATGAAAATTTGAGAACAACCAATAATACTTCTACTCCTTATTTCTCCAAATCTCAGCCAAATTAACCCACCAATATAAACCCAAAACCAACTCAAAATCTCAGCCCCAAAACAATACTACCCAAACCAAAGTCAACCAAAAGCACTCCAAAATAAGGTCTTGCAAAGAACTTCTATAAAGTTCAACCCGATGACCAAAAATAAAAACCATGCCTCAAAAGTCCCCAATTCATTAGATACAATCATCACCAATGCATGCAATAACCTTTTAAAAACTTGACTTAATTCAGCCCCTAAAGTTGTTATAAAGGTGGTTTAAATGGTGCTTGATTATCAAAAGAACTATGCTAACAAAGAAATCTTGAACTAGTGTAGGATTGTACTAGAAATTTTTTGTGTGAATATGATGTTGGGGTGGTGATGGTGTATGGCACAAAGAGAGCAAGGGAAGGTGATGAGATTTTTTTATCAACTATGAGTTTGAAGTGTGAGAGAAATGACTTTTATATGATCTATACATGCAATACTTGCTCAAAATCAAGACAATTGTCTTACTAACCCTTTAATCCTCATCATGCACGACCCACCTAGGAAAGGGTTTTTAGTGGCAATTTTGTCAGTTTATTAATAGTATTTTTTAGAGTTTAGGGTATAAATTTTAGGATAAGTATGTAGTTTTGAGGCTAACGGGTACTAGCGAAAGATATTATGAGAGTTAAGGCGAAACCACGAAGTGGAAACGAACAAGATAAAAATAGTTTTACATAAATCGGGATACTTTTTTGAAAATTTTAGTTACGTCGGTTTAAGGACGAGCGAAATAAGTCTAAGCATGGCTGCATAGAATAAATTAAAACGACGATTTAATAAAACTGACCAAAATTAATAAAAAGTAAATTCTTAAAATTTAGAAAATAAATTAGAGTTTGGCATAAATAGTGACCTTAAATACGGGGTTTTACATCCTCCCCTCCTTACGGGAGCGCCGTCCCGGTGCTCGATTCCTCATACTAAGCCTTGCTCTTGTTCGAGAAAAGATGCAGATACTTGTTCTTGAAGAAATCTTCTCATTCCCATGTGAACTCCGAGCCTCGCCGTGAGTTCCAACGAATCTGAACTATGGGGAATATGGCTTTGCTTGAATGTCTTCAACTGGAATAATCAGATTTTCAATACGCCAAACACTTCTTGAGATCAAAACATGGAAGGTTGTTGTGGATATCATTAGAGCTCATTAGGTAAGCTCCAACTTGTATCACATACGGGACCGATTTCAATCACTGACTTTGAATGGCCCAACATACCGTGGACTCAACTTACCACGCTTTCCAAAATGAATCAATCTCTTCCAAACAGAAGGGGCACACCTTTTAACATGGCACCATAAATCTCCCACAACTAAACTCCATCGGTTTACTGCCTCACATCCGCATAACTCTTTGATGGATACAGGCTGTCATAGGCGGTTCTTGATTTTGCACTATCATATTCCGTTGTTCTCGCTATCTATCTCGGCCCTGTGAGGTTGGGCTACTCCAACTTCACACCTACAAATAGGACGATCTAACACTTCCGCCGTTTTAAATAATTAATCTTGATTTAGATTTTAGATTATATTATTATTTGTATTTTTCTTGTTTTAATAATATAAATAGATAGAGTGCTTCAAATGGTGCGCCTTGATGCTGCTCGCATGAATAAACTATATTATAAGGAAAACTCACTAAAGGCGAAATGTCAGTCCCAACTTTTCCTAAAATTAATCACACAATGCTCGCAACATACATCTTCTAAGTCTGAATAGTACCTTTCACTCTGACCATCCATTTCTGTGATAAGCAGTAGCTTTACATATTCACATAATTTTTCCCAAGGGCCTTCTTGAAGTGACCTCCCGAATCTAGATGCAAATCGCTATCTTTGCGTCCGATATGAATTGATACAAGGCACCCAGTGTCCACATCTTAGTTTAACCGATGCTATGTTCTCTTTATCGGTAGAATGCAGCCAACTTAGTTTAACCGACATTACGCGATAACCCAAATTAAACTCTCCCACTAGACTTCTCGGTAGTTCTCGAAGTCCGAAACGAATCTATTGTATATCTTTTCACATTTCCATTCAAGCGATTTTAGGGTTTCATGTTGGAGTAAACCAATGGCTTCTTTACGCTCAGCCTTCACTTCGCCACACTCAGTACATTTCTCTAACATAGGTGGACATACCAGCCTCATGTTAGGCCACCATAAAGCTTGCTTCAGATCTGATACATCTTATCAGGGACCTAGGGTTGAATCAAATATTTGACTTATGCGACTCGTACGCATGATCAGAATCTCTTAATCTGCCGAACAACAATAACCATATACACGCTTAATCAAAATAACGTATTCCATCAGAGCGAATTATTGCGACTATTGGCTTGATCAACCAACCTAAATTTCTCTGCTTTCACCCTTTCTGCTTTTGTTTTGAAGCCCGTAATATTAATCTCCAAACAATAAGTCAGGAAACTTCATAACCAAAGCTCTAACCCCTTATGTTATTATCTCTTATCCTTTTTGCTTAATGCAAACGCCACCACCATTGGCTTTTTACCACGGGATGATAGTAGATTTTACAATCATAGTCGCTCAAGATTTTAATCCACCGACGCTGTCTCATATTGAGCTCTTTTTGGTTCAAAATGTATTGCGGACTTTTGTGGTCTGTGTACCCAACACACTTTGTCCCGTACAAATAGTGTCTCCACAACCTAAGTGCAAAAATTACGGCCCCCAGCTCTAAATCATGGGTCATATAATTTTCTTCATGCTTCTTTAATTGACTTGAGGCGTATGCAATTACCTTCTCCCTTTGCATCAAAACAGCTCCAAAACCTTTGATTGATGCATCACAGTATACTACAAAGTCTTTCTTCCCTTCAAGCAATGACAAGATAGGCGCACTATATAATTTCTGCTTCAGCATCTCGAATGCTTCTTCTTCTTCACCCCATTTAAACTTCTTTTTTTTCTGAGTTAGTTTGGTAAGTGGTTTTGAAATCAAAGAAAATCCCTTGATGAACCTTCGAGAATATCCAGCCAAACATGTTGGACGCCTAGCTTTTCTAACACGGACTAGGCTTGGGTTTTTCTTAGGATTAAACCCGCAACACATACAATATTAGATTACTAAACGAGCCCAGTTTCCTTTCTAGCCTATTACAACATATATTTAGATAAAGACCAAAGCTTCCTTGATGAGTGACCGAGCTTCCTTGTTCGACTCAATATTTTGAGGCTAACAATCTCCCCCGAAGCCAGGTCTTGAACCTTGAAATGAGCTTCCTTGTTTGACTTAATATTTTAAGACTAACAATCTCTCTCGAAGCTTGGTTGAATTCTAGAGGTGAGATCTTAAATCTTGCTTCCTTGAACTTCTTGAGGTTGCTTTGTCGTTGATTTCTTGAATCTTTGATCTTTATTATGTTGCAGGCTTGTTCCTTCATGCTATGTGATCTTTGATCTTTCGCCTTTGTCATTGTCTTTTGACTTCGTCTTTGATTCCAAGATCTTTAAATCTTTTCCTTCTTTGTCTTTATCGTTTTGCCATCTTGTGATCTTGTGTCTTGACCGACATGCTCATACTTTGTATCATCTTGAAAGCTTGCTAACAATCTCCCTTAACAATCTTTGTCTTGATAATCTTCATATCCTTAAGAAAGATCTTGAATATCAGAGTTTGCGGAAGTCTTTCTCTTTAATTCTTGAGCTTTCTTGATTCTTGAATCTTGATGCTTATAGTATGTCTTTGCAGTTTGAGCATGAGCATGTGGTAGTGAATTCAACTCTGCTGGAATGAAGTTGCAACACCATCGTTTGTACCTGCATTTGAATGTTAGTGATAAACAGCAGATATGGACGAATATGGCTTTGTCATTCGTCGAGATTCGGTTGCATTAACCTCCAATTCCGTAAGACCATTTTACAGTATAAATTTTGTACCTGTGATTAGGTAGGTTCAATAAGAACCTCCTTGACAGGGTTTCCAGCTCAAAGCGTAGGATCTTCTAACACAGATTTATTAGATTCACCATGCTTGCTTGTTCTCAATACCGGAACATCTCAAAGCAGACAACACGATATGAGTGAATCAGATAGTTACTATCTTTCTGATTGAGTCGTCAATTCATTTATTAGACCAAATCGATATCCAGTTGACACAAGCTTGATTCATATAGAATCTCGCAAGTCACCTATCGCAGAGCTGTTTGATGTTGACTCTGAAAGGATTTCCATTCATCACTATGACTACTAAAGAGTATCACTCTGAATGTTCTGGCAAAATCACAAGGATAATGCGTAGGATTCTTGTTAACAGCTTGTGAACTTATTGGTGTTCAACAAGTGTTTGTCATGGAATGTGTCCTAATGAGATTTATTTTATTGATTTATTGGCTCTAGACTCGATTAGTGCGTTTTGGTTTTAGTACTCAAAGGCTGAAGCAGACTGCCACCTATTCAATATCAACTGATTCGAAGTGAGAAAGTCAATAAAAGTCGTGTGTATCTTCGTGACAAATGAGACAAGTATCTGTTGAGAGAAACTTGAATGGCTAGGAAGGGTTGTGCAGTGCATCACTGGGTTTATGATGTCTTGTCTTCAATATCAGAATTCATCTTTGTGAATCTGATAGATTATGTGTTGACCCGGTTTCTGCCTAAATTGTGTGGAGGGCTTCTTTCTTTTCACCCTTTTATCCATACATTTCTTTTTCATTTTCAACCCCTTCAATGCTTACCAAGACGTCATTACTAACACCTTATTATGATTGTTCCAATGTTAACTCATGTCTTAGTCGGCATTATTCCCGTTTATCATTCATCTCCAATTATACCTAAGGATCGCTATTTCTAACTATGGAGTGTCCATTGGTAGATCCATTCGGTTCTGGTTGGATCATAGGACTAATACCTAACCTAACCACCTTACGACTTCAGAATTGTCGTGAATTAAAATGTTGTTGGGTATAAGATCGTAACCATAAAACCTTTTCTGAAGTGTATAAAGCACTTTGAGTCGTTTAGATCACTTATTATTTTTAAGATCACATTTTAATTACATTTATCCCCTTATTTTAAATACTAATTCACTTAGTCTTTAAAATACCATGTGATTTGAAATTTGTCTTGAAAAAGCTGTGGGTAGATAATGTTTCAGCATGAATTATATGGAACATTAAATTGTTGCTCCCCCTCAATTATACATATGTTTGACACAAAAAAAATGATAGCAAGTTGTAAAATGAATATAAAATTAAGGGTGAGGTAGTGTTGAGTACACAATTTTAAAAGATTATCATTGAAGAATTCTTGAAAAATTATGCTAAGACACCGAATCATCTTATAACAAATATTCTATTGTTACTTGTCATTATTATTACCAATTTGTTATTAAGACCAGTTTAAATGTTTTGAATACTCAAAGCATTTTTGAAGAGTATCCAAAAGCATTAAAACATTGTTTTTCGAAAAACTCCCCCTCAAACATTAAATCATTTTGAAAATGACACCAAATGTAGAAGAATTGTCTTGTAAAACTTTATGAGGGATGGAGTGTTAAACACGTAATTTTGAAAGATTTTGAATTGTCATTGAGAAATTCTTGAAAAAATGTGTTCAACATTTTGAAAAACATCATGTTAGAAGAC
>BQNB010151354.1:0-15912 GCA_026074375.1 Tanacetum coccineum
ATACATTGAATGACCAAAACCTTGCGGACCACCCCAACCCACTTATTTGATCTGTTACAAACAGAAGTCATAAAACAAAGTAGATGAAAATAGCCGGCATCTCTTGCAAGTCTGATTGGAGCAGTCTTGAATAACAGAAGAATAGCTACATAATTGCAGAAGAGCTGATAAAAAGTGGTATTCGGTTGGTGTTAGAAGGATGCGCACGTGAGTGGTATTCAGGTTCGGAGTGGTATTCAGGTAGATTGGTGTTTAAAAATTGTCTATTTTTGCGTATGCCTATTTTTTCGCTCACAAACTACCTAATTATTTTGGGAACTTAATGGGCATTTGCTCTTCTGCCATTCAAGACTTGCAGGTACGTTGGAGTGTTTGGCAAGGCTGGCTGCTTGAGGAGGGGTGGGGATGTTCGAACGAAAACATTGGACGACGCATTTGTTGCTATGCAACTGTCCACAAAGAAGTTGGATTCGGTCTCAAGTGCATTCTCACAAACAAGCAGTGGGTTGAGTCCAAAGCGACGCTTCTTCTTGAGTCGAGGTTATCATGACTATCAGGTATTGCTAGCAAAATTTGTTTGTTATCTGAATATTTTCTAGGTGAAACATTTCAACATTGAAATATGCCTCAGTTAAAGCAACTTCGTGGACCCGAGCAAAAACATGTGATATCCGAGCGAGTCACTAAGGGAGGTGGACGAAAAAAAACTTTCTAATGTTGATGAAAAAAGTGAATGTAGAAGTGCCGGAAATAAGAGGAATTTCGGAGAAAAGGGAGACGGAAGTGTTTGGCTAAGTCATCACAGTTTACGTTAGAAGATTTGACGATGCAGATTGCCCGTGGTGCAAATAAAATAATTTAGTTTCATCGTAGGTCGGGTTATAGTCAGTTGGGAACTAAGTCCGTGGTAATAGCTAACCATTTTCTACCTGGTTTGGCTGATAAGGAGTTGAACCAATATAATATAAGTCATCGTTAGTCGAATTACTTGATAAATTGCTAACTTTTTTTTAATATAAGTTTTAAGTATTTTGTGTTTGTTTTAACAGGTTAAAGGTGATTCCAAGTTCTACTAAATTGAATAAGGCTATTATGAGCCATTTGGATAAAGTTCACAGAAACACTGATTCGAAGATAAAGCTTCCGATTTATGATGGAATAAGACTGCTTTATTATATGGATGCTAATATTTTGCAAAAATAATACTCCCTCCGTCCCATATTAAGTGTCCATTTTTGACTTTTTAAAGTCTTTTTTCTTCAACTTTGACCTTAATTACTTTGTATGTTCTATGTTTAAAAACGGAATAAAGCTTCGACACTTTTGGTACTTCTTATGGTTATTATTAGTAACTAGCTTCATAGGCCCGCCGTTGGGCGCGCGAAGCTTTAAGATTTTGTTTAAAAGAAACATTTTGCTTTTTAAATAGTTGTTGGATATTGTTTTTGGTTTTCCTAGTAGTGCATATCATTTAGATAACCTTGGTCCGACAAGTCTGCTTTTTATGTTTTCCATTTAGAAACTTAGTTCGTTCAATGTTATTTTTAGAATTTACTGTAGTTCCATATATAAATCCAAAAAAGAAGTAAACCAAATCAAGAAACATTAAATAAGTAACTTTCAAGCCATAGCTAATAATCGTTGGCATCTTGATCACTGACAATCCGCTCGAAAGTCTTAAATCATTGAGCAACTTGTTCCTTTTTTGATTCAACTTGATCATCGTTGCTCGGTGTATATTCTTTTATTACACTTAATGTGGTGACTCGTCTTCCTCCCCATCAATAACAAGCCATTACTATAGGGTGAAGTTATCTAAATCAAGCTGTCTTGATCTTGTACTTCAACTTGGGAAAATTTAGTCCTCTAAATTATCAAAATGAGAATATGAAAGTAGACATACAACTCAAATGTTTTTTGACTTACCAAAGTTAACATAGAAAATAATACAAAACACTACAACGACTATTTTTTTTAACACATTTTCTTTTCCAGTTTTATAATGTGTGTAGATTTTGACCAGTTTTTCACATATGTATGCATTACACATTTCGTTCATTTATATGTGTGTAAAAACATCAACTATAAATAATACACACTTAATATAATGGTTAATACGACTAAAAAATGAAAGTCATGGGCAAAATATGAATGATGATTATTGTTTACGAAATTCATAATTCAAAATTTACTTGCCTATAAAAAGGTGATAATACTCTCTAAGTTTGTTCTCTAAGTTTGTGGCTCTTTACAGGAAATACCCTTGATCTAACCATCTGATGTTAGTGCCAAAATAAAACTTGGAGACAACGTTTCATCTCTCCATACTTGATTGTTTGTTGTGGGCTTCACTTCTAATTTCAGTAACTCACACTCGTTGTAATCACTTACCTCACATGATTGATTGCATTATTCATCATAAATCGCTGCAAAACCATTAAAAATTTCATTTTTAGCGTTTTGTCCAACTATGTTTTCGTTACTGTCAGCATGATATATATATATATAAATATATATATATAACTATATATTATATATATAATATATATATATATATAATATATATATTCTATATAATATATATATATTATATTAGTGTATAATTCACTCCAGCATTAAAAAGTTATATGTAACTACCCAACAACATCATTGAGTTAAGATAATTGAAGCATTTTCCATTTCTTACTTACCACTGTGTAAATAAAGTACACCATTCACATAACTCTATAAAATGAACCGAGAGCAATAAGCTTTGAAGGATATATCGTTTTACCTCAATTATCATTTTCTAGTAGGCGAGGATCCATAAACTTTCAACGTTATAATATTTGACCAAAAATGCAATTATCTGGCTTTGAATCTATCCGACAGAGCTTTAGTTGATGTGCGTGTGAAATGACATATCTTTAATATTAGCTCTCTATAAAGAAAAATAAAGCACTGTGATTAAATTAATAAATAATTACTAAAAACATGGAAGGTTGTCACCTAGTTTGACAATGGAACAGAACCCATGTATGCACCATTATGGATCATTTTTTATGGTAGTGGACATGTTGGAAGATTTAAGTATTCATTATAACCCGCATGGTACCATGTGTAATTGCAGCCCTTGTCTTACCATCTTTTGGTTTCAATCCATTGTCAGCAATGTTGGATATACCTTGCGTGGGAAGTTTTGTTAGTTTATTTTGTATAACAAAAAGACATGATGTTCAGACGGTATAGAAACAAAAGAAAACAAAAAAACGCATCAAAAAGGAAATTAGTACTCGGTATATTAGTGAATGGGATATGGCAACTTCACATAGCGCTATGGCACTTCAAAATTTTTAATTATTATCTCTGATTCAAAATCCTAAAGTATGACAGTCCTACTTATTTGTTCAACCCCAACATAGTTGATAGGAATAGCGTCAGAATAGAAACAATCGTTCCAATGACATTTGTATTTTTGTAATAAAATTATTTAAATTAAAGACTAATACACAAAGTAACAAAGTAAAAAATCTTTAAAAAAACTCACCACAAAGTTCTCTCGCAAAGATTTTTCTTGATGTGAAAGCACCAAAATGCTCAAACCCAAAGCCTTGTGGGTTGCTGTCGAAAATTCCAACCCTTGTCAGCAGTTCTCTTCGTGTTATTAAAGAAACTAAGTTTGTAACGATGGTCCAATAATGGAATGTTTCCACCATTTTCACCGATACCAAAGTTACTGATTCGGTAACATGCTCTTTCATCCAATATTGGTTGGAACTTCTTGATATCTTGGTTCCTAACTGTGGCTTGCACTCGATTGCCATGCATTGCAAAATGATATTGTAAAACTCTTAATATTAAATTAGTTCTACACTTCACAAATTAACCTAACAGATTACCATCTGATCTTGCAAGACTGCATCTAAGCTCCACACCTCATTAGGTCTTTGTTTGGGGTGAGACATCCAAATACTTATACACATTGCCTAGTTCTTGGCATCTATCAGGCATAAATGGATACGAGGCACACATCTGAGTCATATATTCTCCATTTCTTTAACTACAAAGAAAGAAAAATTAACTTAAAGTTTATGTTTATAACATAAAATAACAATAAAATTCAAACATCCATGAATTGAAAAATTCAAATCTTATGAACAAAGGTGAGTATAATTGTGTGTGTGCGCCTAGTATTTATAATCAATGCAGTAGGGTTTGACATTGATTTGAATTAGTTCAAATTTAGTAGATAACTTTGGAAAGGATTTTATCATTAAAACTGATTATAACAAAAAAGAGGGATGTTTGAAGAATAGGTTAAAAATATTTTTAGTTTTATGTTTGAAGATTAATGTTTTTCAAAAAAGTTCCTATAATTTTGAACATTAATGATTTTCGGTTAAGACTTTCTGTATTTCCTCGATGGACTCAATTATGACGATGGTGTATGAAACAGGTTTATGTCAAAGAGTTTTGCTTTATATTTTATTAACATTAATGTGTTCAAACTTTCCTATATTTATAATCATTAATGATTTTCGGTTAAGAGTGTCTGCATTAATGATTTTCGTAGGGCTTTGTTATATGTTTTCAGCCGTTGATTATTTTTGTTTTCCACGTGTCATTTTCTAGATTATTTGGGCCAAGATTAGTTTTCCAAAAAAGTGTTCTTTTATTGTTTATATATATATATATATATATATATATATATATATATAATTATATCCCAAACTTTGTATTTTCCTATGTTAAAAACAAAAGCTTGACACATTAGGAACTCTTATGGTTCTATAGTAATTGTTAATAACAAACATTCGTATACTGCAACAGTTTTTCTGCTCTTCTTTTTGTAATAAGGAATTTAGTTTGGTAACCATATATGCTCATAAATTCACAATTTCTGTTTACAAGTCTGTAGATGGGAGTTGCGGTTAATCAGAATGAATTTGGCTACGAAGTGACAGCAATATGAAGTGACATAACTAACCATAACGCGTCACCTTTCAAATACATGCACCAACGTCATTTCACACCCCCAATAACACAACCCATTACACACAACTACTAAATACAACCTGTATGTATCGCACGGGTCTGAATGCCTCGTATATTCTAATTATTCTCTAAAGTCTTATAACATTGATTCTGAATTATTTTTGTAACGGGCATTAATTTGGGACATTAAAAATAGACAAACCAAATGGCATTAAAGTAAGAGCTAATGACAAGGTGAATGGAAAAAATTCTGAAAACGTTAGAGCCTTCGTCAGCAAGCAAAATATCGCGAACTCTCCGGATAACCATAAAAACTTTCCCTTATTTTTATAATTAAAAAACTTACCATATATTAATCCGTACCACACTATAAATATCCCATAAACCCCCACTCCCACACATTTATTTTTTCTGAACATTATTCATCCACATCGCTAAATATCATTCCACAGAAAAACCCAGAAACTATTCGACGCTCTTTGATTACACAAAGGTATGTTAATTGTTTTTTTATTTTGGTTTATTATATGATATAGATCTTAATTATGTGTTTACAGTATCTGATTTGTGTCGAATATTGGGTTTTTTTCAGGGTTTTTTTGATGATTTTGAGACCAAGAACTAGCTAGGGTTTTACAGTTTCATCATGGATTTGTGTTGATCATTGAATTAAACACTGTTTGGATTTGATTTTGACCGAGAACTAGGGTTTTGGTTGAAAGATTAGTGTTTGGATATTGGGGGGGGGTGATTTTTCAGAAGTATGGTTTTTGATGATTTTGAGAAGAACTGGGAGTTTTACAGTTTTCATCCGTGGATTTGCTGTTGCTCATTGATTTAAACACGTGTTGGATTTGTTTTTGACCCAAGTACTAGGGGTTATGTTGAAAGATTAGTGGTTTGGATAATTCGTGGTGTATTTCATAAATTTGGGTTTTTTGGATGATTTTTGAGTCCGCGAACTTAGGGTTTTACAGTTTCTTCTATGTATTTGTGTAGATCGTTCAAGTAATAGTGTTTGGATTCTTATCTTGACCAACAACTAGGGTTTTGGTTGGAAGATTAGTGTCTGGATATTGGGGTGATTTGAGAATTAGGAGTCTGGATTTGATTTTGAGACCAAGAACTAGGGTTTTACAGTTTCTTCATGAATTTTTGTTGATCGGTCAATTAAGTAGTGTTTGGATTTGATCTTGACCTTGAACTTAGGGTTTGGTGAAAGATTAGTTGTTTGGATGATTGGGGTGTGATTTCAGAATTAGGGTGTTTGGGTTTTATTTTTGCCTATGTTTGGACTGTTTTTTTACTGTTGCCTCCCCTGTCGATTTATTATACAGTATATAATTAACCCCCTTAATATAATTAGTTTGGGTTCAGTAGGTGGTTGTTGTTTCTTTAAAACGTCTTAGGAATTAGGTTTGGAGTTTGGTATGCATCTGAAACCGCACTCAATATTGTATCTTTCATTGGGAAGCTTTAGGCAAGTATGATTACCCTTCTAGGTTTTGAATATAGTCAAGGGTAAAATGGATATTGGACTCGTTTTCTCGACCCCCAGCTCTTTATTGTCTTGATACGGTGATTTGGATTGATTGAAGTTTGGTATATAGAACATTTTTATTTGCTGTAGACTTTGCTTAGTCTAGTTTCTTTAAGTTGATTTATGACGATTTTGATGACTATGTTCCTTCCTTATTTTGTATCGTTTTGGCTTGGCATTGCCAAGCATTGTGTTTTGGAGATTGGTAGTGTAAGTATGTTATTCTTAGGAGCCCTAGTCTGTTTTTGCGGTTTTTGTGATTGGTAGTTTTAGCTTTTAAGCATCTCGTCTTTAGAAGCCCTAGTCTACATTACGGTTTTTGTGATCGGTAGTTTTAGCTTTTAAGCATCTCGACTTTGCTTAGTCTAGTTTCTTTAAGTTGATGTATGATGTTTTTGATGACTATGTTCCTTATTTTGTGTCTGTTGGCTTGGATGCCAAGCAGTGTTTTGGAGATTGGTAGTGTAAGTATGTTATTCTTAGGAGCCCTAGTCTGTTTTTGCGGTTTTTGTGATCGGTAGTTTTAACATTTAAGTGTCTCATTCTTAGCAGCCGTAGTCAGCTATTACGGTTTTGTGTGATCGGTAGTTTTAACTTTTAAGTGTCTCATTCTTAGGAGCCCCAGTCCGTTATTACAGTTTTTTTTATCGGTATTTTGAACCTTTAAGTGTCTCATTTTTGGGAGGCCTAGTTTGTTATAATCGTAGTTTGTTTCTATCTGAGATCAAATATAATACGTGGTTTTGGTTGTAGGCCTCGCTTAGTTTTTCTTCTTGAACTCAATATGTAGCGATTTCTGTTTGCTTTATTTTGGATACTAACCACTCTGTTTTCTTCATTTACAGAAATACTATTATGACTCTTAGTCAACCTTCGAACATGGCTTGTGTCCCTAAGGATAACTCGAAGAAAAGGACTGCTTCTGAATCAATGGATAAATTAACAAAAAGGCAAAAGAGAAATAGGGCTGAGGCACCAAAGATCGTAGCTGAGACTCTTGCCAAGTGGATTGAACATAACAAAGACGGGAAAGCTATAACACCTAAAGCTCCTGCTAAGGGATCGAAAAAGGGGTGTATGAAAGGTAAAGGTGGGCCTGAAAATGGCGGGTGTAGTTTTAGAGGTGTGAGGCAAAGAACGTGGGGTAAATGGGTAGCTGAGATACGTGAACCGAATAGAGGTAAGAGGTTGTGGCTTGGGACTTTCGAGTCTGCTGTTAAAGCCGCTCTGGCGTATGATGAAGCTGCTAGAGCAATTTACGGCCAGTCTGCTCGGATCAATTTGCCAAATATATGCGGAAATAAACAGTTGCCGTTGTCTAAAGATGCTACTAGGTTGCAACTCAATACTACCTGTAGTTTACTCCTGAGGGCATTGAAGTCAGGGTCAAAGTCCGGGTTAGGACTGTGTGTGCACCCACACAGAGCTGTCATGTGAAGTCTGTTTTACATGAATCACTGGATATGATAAGAGGAGGACATGCGGATTTTAAAGATGTTACGGGTGTTTCTAATGATGATGGTTACTATGCGGGCTTTCCTGAGGAAGAGATATTTGACGTGGACGATCTTCTAGGTGTTATGGATCAGACTAGTGAATTTAAACAATTGAGCAGCTGAGTTATCGTTGCAAGATGCCTTTGTTCGTGAAACAAAACAAGTTGTCAGTCAAAAATGGTCCTATGTACGCAGCAAAGATGCTGTTGGGTTGCACCGGAGTTTAGTTTTGACTTCTTGGAAGGGGGCCTTGAAGAATTTAATTTCACACTTGATGAGTTTGATCTGTCCATGGATCCTACTGAATGAGTTATATTGATAGATGAAGAAAAATGAACTAACTGTAGTGGTGTTTATATGGGTCTGGTTCTCTGAACGTTTTAGAAAAAATTAGGGATCTCGGTTTTTGACGGTTTTTACCGATTTAATTATATGATGTGCGTAACTCTAAGACCCCAAGATGCTGATGCTTTCAGCTGGGTAGTTTGACATGTGACGATCTTATGTTTATTTCTTTAATTAATTATGACATGTGATGGGTTTTATCTTCTGTGTTTATATGATTTATGACAAGCATGTCATAAATCATATGCAACCCATTACATGTCATAATTAATTAAAGAAATAAACATTCAGTTAATGATCTGTCAATATATGTTGTAGCTATAATGTTATATTTTTATGTTTGAGAGATTTAGTATACCTGGACAAGTGTGAGACTGTTGTTCCTAACTGGGATGACTGCTTCATTCCTTTAGTGTCTGTGGATAGTGCTAGGATTCGTATGGTTCTATAACCGAGTGTACGGATTGGCCAGTGTGAGATGTTTCTTAACGGGGATGACTGGCCAAAATAGGGGTGTGCGTTTTGTTGGTAAACACTAGCTGCAGTCTTGAACTGGAAATGGTGTCTGCGTTTGACACAATTCCGTTGGACCTGAATGGTATGCATTTTGAAATCTGATTGGGGAATTAGGCAAATTTACAGGCAGTGTTTGGTTTTTCAAGTTTCGGGTAGCATTTGGTTTTTCAAGTTTTAGGCAGTATGGTCAATGAGTATGAATGAAGGAATAACTTCCGTCGCTAAAGCAGGTGTTTGGTTGTAGGTTTGGTTTTAAAAATGGATATTATGGTCAAATCCAGGCATCTGCAACCCATTAACAAGAGTGGATTCACAAACTCGTTCTCGTTTTGGATTTACAAGCACTCTCATTCCCATCACATTAAACACATACCCATGACCATCTCTAGCTACGTACTCGTACCAAAATTTGGTCAATTGAAATAAAGAGAGTTCTTTAGGTTGCTTTTAACTTTGATTTTACTTGGAACTAAATTCAGTACCAGTATTGCAACTGTAATTTCCAATTACTACCTCAAGTTGACATGGGTTGGGCTTGAAATGTAAACCCAAATTAAATCTAAACGGCCGCACAATTGGTTATAACTTATAAGCTTACTGGGCTTTGTTGAAATCAGCCCATGTAAATGTAAATCTTTAGCAATATCTTATTATCTATGGCATTTTTGAGTAAGGTCTTTATGGTTGCTGACAATGTGTTAAGTTGCTAAAAAAATGGAAGCTCTTTAGATCTTTAATATTTTTTGACAAAGAAAAATTATAGCATTTTTTTTTAGATTTTTATAAGTTTATTTATAAGGGTGGTGATTTGCACACTCCCACTTATTTGATTGCATATTCAAATTCTTATTGAATTTCATACTCAAATTGTGTGTGACCTAGATATTTTATACCCCTATATCATTTTTTAGTATCGTGCACAATATTAAGGTATAATATTCCTAGCACACAGTAATATTAAGTGTCAATCAATTTAAGAGAATGTGCCAAATCATCATCCTATTATATATGTGATCCTAAAGCACTAATTTCCATAGAAACATTATTTAAGGTAATCAAAATATTAACATCCCATTTCTTATAATAATTACAATCACAATCTTTTATACAACAAATAACTACAACAAATTTAGAGTTTTGTAGCAAAACAGCCTTATAGAAAAAAATTGAACAAATCAGATTGCTTGATTTTGACACGCAGGTAAAATCGTGCGGTCTGATTGGTTAAAAAGTCAAAAGGGAAATTTGGTGAAGAAAAAAAACACATAAATAATATTTTTTAAAACAAAAACCTAAAAAAAATATGAGGTAATTAATAAAACTTTAGTGGTTGAATTTTAAATAAATTATATGAAGTAAAGTGTAAATTTATAAGTTTTTATGTTTTTAATAGCTTCAAAAATAAACAAATAACTCCTTAGACTTTATACCTGTATATTTTATATTTAAAAGTTACAACATATATGTTGTTTAAAAAATACAACATATATGTGCACAAGATTATTAATATCAAAATAAAAGCACTAATTATTGTTTTAAAAATACAACATACATATGCACAAGATTATTAATATTTCAATGAAAGCATGAATTATTGTGTATCTAAATAAATACACGATATTGTATGTATACGAACAACTCATGTTTTTCCTCTTTATGATTTTAAGTAAGAATATATGGGAAAAATATATTTTTACTATAAGCGTTCAATAAGGACTCATTGTTATTCAATTTTATAATTTTATTCCATGCGTACACGGGTTTGTGTAACACCCCCAAAAATGTGTCGCAGCGAAAATATGTCCGGGGGCGTTACTTCATAATACAACAGCACAAGATACAAGAGAACAACCTCTAAGTGTCGTTTGAAAGTAGTCTCGTTGATTTCTTGAAATTGATTTATAACATTTGTCCATAATTGCATCACAATGAAAAGCTTGAAAGTAATGCAACGAGATTTGATCATTTGTATGTAAATAGAAATTCATGAATGAAATCTTGTCAATTTAGACTCCAATGCACATCAAGTAAGTCAAGCATCTAATTCATCATGAGGAAAAAGATGCGTAAAAGTGTCAACATAAAGATGGTAAGTTCATAGATTTTTGTAATGTAAATGTTGTAATCAATAAGATTTATTAAAGTACTGTTATGACCAATTTCAATCCTTATAATTTAGTAGCAAAAAATGTAATTGTAAATGCGAACCGAAAGTGTATAGTAAGTGTTTACTGTTCACCAAGTTAATGAAAAGTTTTTGTAATTAGTTAATGTTCAACAAAGTAGTGTGGGCCAACAAGATTTCCAATAATTGTATGTGACTACTATAGCAGTATACAGTTATCGCATTATAAAATGTCATTCACTGTTGCGCTAAGTCATGACACTGAAGCTAATTTATGTAGCATATAATATGCCAAGTGACTTTTTGCCCTACCGGTATCTGACCAAGACACCAATGAGATTTGACAATGGTATATATATCGTTTATCGAGAGCCGTCCGGTTTTGGGGGTAGATGAGCGCTATCTCCAGGATAGGGATAATTAGTCCCAATAGATCTATTTATAACATTCACGCTTACTTAACCAGTACTAAGTCGGTCATAGCAATTGTCTGGTTCTTGATAGTCTCGGGAAGAGGGATGGTCTAATGTACTTAGCAACACGTAAACAAGAGATGTATAACCTAAAACAATGTGTCCATTGAAGAATAACCATTTGTATTCATAAACAGCTTTAAATACTTAAATCCATAAGTAGAAAGAGTGTGATATAAATCAAGTAACCGAGTTTGTAAATGAGTATAAGTATGAGTATGTAAACAAGTTGTAATGAGCATGTATTATCCCCCAAAATAGTAAAATGAAAACGGGGCTATGAAGACTCACCTTTAGAAAAAATTAAAATAAATATCGCAGAATAAACGTTCGAGAAAGACGATCGATGTATTTGAAAATCCAGAAGCAAAATAAAGTCGCGTCTTAGGATTTATAAACATTACGCGAATAAATGGAGTTAAGTTTTTATGAAGTTTTTATATTGATTATAACATTTGAGATGTACATCTTATAAACATAATTACGTTAAAGGCAAAATAACTAGACTATAATTTCGGACTAGTTTTGAAGAGTTTAAAATGGATATGGGCCAATAGTGTTACTTTAAAATTTTTATAATATTTATTGTGTCTAAACATTAAGATAGTAGGGACAAAATGTAAACTGGAATTTAAAACTCCTATGAATGTGACTTGAACCAGGATTCTTCATTGTTTAGTTTGACAAAATAATTTTTATTAGTAACTTATGTATTTACGAGTAATTATGTATTTTTAATCACATAGACATTTAAAATATGTATGCTAGTTGTGAAAAAAATCAAGTCATCTCCTACTCTGTTTCATTCAGTTTCTTCCTTCTGTTTTTATACCCTGCTTCATTTGGATTAATGTAGTATAAGACATAATTAGTTGTTTCATATAGTAAAATACGAAAGGACAAGTGAAGATAATAACCACATTCATCTTATTTAAATATTTTCTTTTCGTTTAAGATCATGTAACTAAACAACTTGGTTTCTTAGTCATATATAATAGTCTTAATATTGCATAATAAGAAATGCATAATTCCGTAAAAAAAGGCTGTTTAAGATATACCTTAATGCTAGTTTCAAGATATACCTCTAATCTATATGAGAACGGGTCCGAAATGTAACATGAAAACTAACGTTTGATCAATTCAAACCAACCTTTTACCCGAACCCGAACCAATCGAACTCACCGCGAGCATGGACTGGAACACAAACACGAACATTGTTAATGGAATGACTCGTGAAAAATAACCCGAAAACCCTAAGTATAACCCAAGTTTCAAAATACTATATAACCCAAAACCTTGCACCCTTGTTCTTCCTTGATCAATGATTCTAGCAAAACTTTAAACTAACTTGAAAACCCTTGATTATATGTGGTGTTGCTGCCGATTTATGGGGGAGAAAAGAAGTTAGAAAAGGTAAGCTAGTTGAATTATTTAATAAATGTTGGAGCATGGATAGAAGTTAAGCATAAATTGGTGTAGTATGGAAAGTAGATGTCTAGTTTTCTCCTTTGGCGTAGGGTCATGTGAACAAGCCGTGGGAAATGATGGAGAAAAGAAAGTCTAGTGATACTTGTAGTATGGGTATAACCATTATTTTATATGTTGTATGCATTGTTTTACCATTAATTAACAAGAATCTATATAATATGTATATAATTATATTTGGGCCCGGTTTTGATAAGTATTATAGGAGGGAATAATTTAAATTTTGAGTAGTATGTATAAGTGTGAGTATTTGGTTAAGTATGAAAAGGTGACATGGATTACATGCATGCATAAATGTTCATAATCCAAAACGTAGGCGTTTTACGTAAAACTCGCAAAAAAATAGAAAGTGAAAAGTTATTAATTATTTTCATAAAAATAATATGACACTTGTTTGACGTAAATTTTTATTTGTTTGATGTCAGTTTACGTCATTGTTGCTTTTTAGTTTACGCGATTTAACTAAACGCTGAAAATAAAAAGGGAACGCGTAAAAGTTTAAAATAAATAGTTGAATATTTATTGACGTAAAAAGACGTGAAAATGCGGATTGTTACGGTTTGAATATTAAATACGGCTAACTTATTATTAAAAGAAATATAAATATCAGATGTAAAAACAAATTACTGTGATATGAAAATAAATATACGTGATTGTACTTATAAAAATGACTAATATAATTCTTATTTAAAATATATAAAAGGAAATTTGAAAAAACAATTAAAAAAAACTTTAAAATTTAACTTCATCCACATTCATTATGTGTTATTAAACTCACATATCAATAGTTAAAATTTAAACAACATAAACCTCAACATGCACGTCACTTAAACAAAATTTAATCTTTCATCCAACAAAAAATCTTTTGCAAAATATTAATCGATATTAATACATTACGATTTTTTTTACGTAAAAACTAAAATTTTAAACACCAGCATATTTTTATATGTTCCTATACTAAACTAAAATTTTAAAATGAATTTGATTAATATGTAAACCCTGTGCGTGCATGGGACTTATCCAATGATACCATTCTTCATCCGCAAACGCTCAGTTGACCGGTCATGAAAGGTCTTTTGAAGAATGACGGGGGTTCAAACTCAACTCTTGGCTAATTAGGTCGCTGAGACAGAAGCTCATTGCTTGAAGCCAGGTCTTTGGAGAATGGAGAAAGGTCCACTTGACATCAAAAGATGTATGAAATCAAAATGTTCCTATCGATTTACACCTTTAAAAGTAACTACTATATAATATAATTTTATCATTATTTTAAGTTAATCTCAATATCTTTGTTTAACAATTAAACATCTTTGGACCAATTGGACTATTGGAGTAGGGGTGTGCGATCCGGTCGATCCGGTCCAAACCGGTTTTCGATCCGGTCCGGTACGCAATCCATTTTGCTCGTATTGGAGCACCGTATTTTTTTTGGCTTTCGGCTGCTCACTAAAGGCCCTATCTGGTCTAAGGCAAAAAATTATTTGTAAAGTTGTAAATTAGTCGGTTAATTTTTAGAAAATTGCTGAAAATATAGCTTTTATTAATCTAAAGAAATATTTTATTGTAATACTAAAAATTTGTAGATGCATATGATTATAAGTATTACTAAAATAAATAAGTACATGCCAAACAATTCTATTTAAAATATAAAAGCTCGACTCGTTAACAGCCCTAGTTTGAACTCAGTTTGTGTAATATACACTTAGAAATATTAAACACTGCTAAATTCTTATATGTCCGTATACTAAATTAAATTTTAAATTAAATTTGATTTATAGGCAAACCACTTGCGTGAACGAGACTTAAAACTAGTAAGAGAATACACAATGTGTGCAAATGGATATTTTGATTAACCAATAAAAAAACAAAGTTTTAAAATCGAGCCTTCTGATTTAGCAATAAAAGTCAAAAATTAACCTCAAATTGTTCAATCTCGTTTAAATTTAATCCAACAAAATAAATGTATATAAAAACTTACGTGTTGATTTTGGATTTTTTTTTCTTCCATAAATAACTATTAATGTGGAATGTAAGATATTTGCATGTCTAAGAGACTAGTTTTTAATAGGGGTGTTGATCGGTTCGGTTATCGGGTTGTTATGTTAGTTTGGTTAATTTTTTTTTGGTCAACTCGAAAATCGAAAACCGAATTTGAATTCGGTTCGGTTCTCGGGTTGACCTGAATAATCCGAATTTCACCATTTATTTAGAAAAAATTACATAGATATTTAGCAAAAAAAAAATTATTTCAAATATAAAAAATATTTTTTTTTATATTAGGACAATATTTTAATGATCTTTATATATATATAAATATATAAAAAGATATATCTAAATTATTCTCTACTTATCTAGCTTATTTCTATATTATTCTATAATTATTATCTAAGATATTTTTGCTAGAATATCTTAGATATTTTTAAGTCTAGAAGTTTAGATCAATCTAGACACGAAGATGCGTCGAGGCTTCACTTGGATAAGGGTTGTCGTAATCTTCCGCGCAGGGGCGGAGTCAGAAAGTTTTGCTTAAGGGGGCACACTTTGATAATTTTTAAAATCTACACTACAAATTAGTTTTTAGGGGGGGCAAATTACAAAAAATGCCAAAAAAATTCGAAATTTTACACTACAATTTTTTTCGCTAGGGGGGCACACGCCCCTTGTGCCCCCCTCCCTATCTCCGCCTCTGCTTCCGCGTGACAATATAGCCTATAAGAGTCACATGGTCCATTTAGCTATTAGGGTCCCTAAATATACATCTTGTGAGTGGTTTGAAAAAGGGTAAAAATGATCACGAGAAACTTTGAATGCAACATACATGAGTCAGACTTAACTTTCCTAAATTATAATTATAATTATAAGTATATACAAAAGGCAGAACACCCGACCCACAAAACATTTAATGCTACCCGGTTTTTTTGACCCGAAATTTAATGAGCCATTTTTTTTTTTTTTTTT
>BQNB010151355.1:0-15911 GCA_026074375.1 Tanacetum coccineum
ATCAAGACACATACGACTCAGTTAAACACATTGCAACCAATATTTAATCGGTAAGATCAGTATGTTGTTAAAAGGGAAATGCTTCAGTTTTCAGATAACTATACAGTATACACTCTTGTTAGGCTAAAGCAAAACAGTATAACAATATATAAACCACTGAAGAGCAAACTCATGATGCAAGTTTTTTGAACATGTTATAACTATGATTCAACGTACCCGCCAGTTAATTATATTTGTCTTGAAAGTTGATCATAACCGTCCTTAAAAGGTCTACAAAAAAATCTTACATCACCAATTCACCATGATTCTCAAACCCACAAAAACATCTATCCTATCGAGAAACAACTAACCATCGACACAAAGTTCCTAAATTTTTCTTATGAATTATGAGTGTCATTTCTTTTTACCTTTGCTCTTTTTACTCTTCTGGCCCTTGTTTCCCTTCCCTTTCTTGTTGGTACCATCCTGAGTATTATCATAATCGCTTTGATTTTCTACCACCACCGACTCACATGTTTGTTCAGCCTTTAATACCTGACTCATGACAGAACGGTTCAAGAGTTTATGTATCTTTCGCTTATAACTTTGCAGCTTATTCAAAGCAAGTTCCAAAGTCTTCCACATAAGTAGATACTTCACTTCATCTCGACTGAAAAAGATCCAAACACGTAACAGATCTTAATAACGAATTCTAGTTTAGATTGTTTTAAAGAATAGAAAACCACTTTACATTAGTGCAAGGCTAACCTTGGATCAAATGCAAAAGAAAGCTGCTGCAGACGTTCATTTGCATTATGTACAAGTGTTGCATCTTTAGGAGAACAAACCTTTAGAGCTGCAAAGGCTGTAAATAATACGATTTTATTCATATCAAGTTCCGCCTGGTAAAAAAACAGATAAATCATAAGGCATCAAACTTACACTAGTGACGATAACATTAACAGATAATAATGATTACAAACACAGTGATGTATATTATTATTACCTTAATCAAAGTTGCAGTAGGTAACTTGTTCGGTGCCACTCCCTTATTCCCATTTATAGCATTGGATATCTCTTCTAAAACTTTCCAATTCATTTGCAGTTTCACAAGTAATTCATATTAATGCAAGTATCTTGTAAGTGTTTGAAGACACGGATACACTCAGGTATTGTTCCCCTGCCTTATTTGATGACATGTGGGACATTAAAGTGTATTAATCCTTGGAAACATAAACTCTCTTTCTCTTCTTTCGATTTTCTAAGTCAACAAATATAGCACAAGGAGCATCAATTTCAGGACTCACATTTTCCGAACTAAGAATCAGGAGAGGATCATCTATGCTTATAAACGCTTCTGCAACCACTTCTGGATCCAAGTTCAGTTTTTCATTTTTCCTTTTCCTTAGAAGATCAGACACAAACTTCTTTGGAAGAAAATGAGTGATATTGTCGTAACCTGACAGAAACTCGAGTAGCACTGGAGAATGATCTGGGTACTTTCAGCATATCAAGGGACAGTATCATAAACCAGCTTTAATACGAAAAAGTGGATAATAAAAGCCATCAATATTTGATTTTTGAATAGCATATATAGTAACCTCACTAGGGGTAGGAGAGTATCACGGATTAATTCAACCAAAAAGCTTGGATTTAGAGAAGACGGTCCAATAGATAAAGTTGAATCAGAGTGAAATGTGCAAATGATTCGACAAAAGAAGACCTTGTTGTGTAAGAACATCCAGAAGAGGAAGAATGCATTGAAAGAAGACGGTCCAATAGATACACGAAACTGTGAGGTGATACACGAAAATGTGTCATGGATCTAAAGTTACCTTCTAAAGCATTTTGAAGTGCTGGAGCAACATAAACATCTTTGAAGCCACCATCCCTAAATTTCTCAACAAATGATTTCCATTGAGGGTTCATTTTTAGCTTCTTTATGAGATGCTTGTAAAGTGCTTCGGATACTCTTGAACCTAAACATATCGTAATCATCCTGCCGACTGCCAGTGATGACGTATAATATGAGCACCAAGCTTACTGGGCTTAGTTCATAATATACGCATATGGGCCCAGGCCCAATACAACAAATAGCCGGATTACTAAGCCTGACAAAGGGTCAGACTCTGGATATTCCAAAGACGCACCGTGGCACCTCCGTGGACATGCAATGATCGCGGAAGATCACTCGCGTCCACAGAGACCATTACATATGGACCCTTGCCCGACAAGGGACCCACTCCGGCCACCAACAGTTAGAAGCGAAATACTAAGGAACCCTAGTATTGGGCTTGCCTATAAATAGGGGTCATTTCACACCCCAAAGAGGTACATTCTGTCTAATCATTAATACACAAACATACTCTGACATTCTCTGATAAACATGTATACTTATTCTCGCGCTGGAGCTTAATCGCGGGGTCCGCTCTGCGATAAGGCTAACGGTTTGTTCTTATTTGTGCAGATTACCTCTCTATTACTTGGATTAGTACAAGGTCTACATTGCAGCCCACTCATTGGCCCAGCCCAATAAGTGATCTAAACCTACATTTACCCCCATGCACAATTTTTGTACTAACAAAGATTACATTGAAGATACCAAAAGCGCACATACAAATTAAAATGATACCTGATAAATTTTTGTGGTGAGTGGAGGTGACTGACCCTATTTTGAGGTGTGTTAGCTCACCTCATTTTGATCTTTTACAAACCGAGCCGATTAAATCCGTTAAGATGAGCTTAACCGAATAAATAAGATCTTGAAATAAGCACATAAAAGCTTATTCGAGAATCAATAATTTCGACAATAAGCTAGTAATACAGCCGAACCAAAACCAAATTCTAAACCGGTGATCAATCGAACCAATCTTCGATAAAAAAAAGGAATTCAAATCTTGAGAAGAGTATTTGCTTACATAAAAGTAAATTATAGGAAAAGTAGAATAAGAAAAAGCTTAAAACTGTAAAAAAAAATTAAAACAAAGTTACACTACTCCTAGATGATTTCCAGTGTGTGATTTCATCTCTATTTATAGGGAAATGTTGTGAATTGAAATCTCCTTAGCCTTCAATTCTTCCCAATCATTCCATACTTGCTTATGGAAAGCTCTAATCACCATTAAAACGTGGATTGAATGCCTTAACTTTCTCATAATTCTTGAAACCACTCATTTATTGCTTTGACATTTCCCATTTAATTTGATTTTGCACATTAATTGCTTTGACCTTGACCATTCAATGTGCCATTTTTTTCTCATATTTTATTATACTTTTAAATAAAGATGAAAGCTAGTAACAGGCGTTAGTGTAAGGACTAACGATGTCATGGCTTGAGGACTAACGATGTGATATGTTTCTGGTGTGGAGACTAACAGTCATTAAGTCCTTATTTGGGCTTCTTTCTTGGGCCGATTCTTTTTATTATTTTGGGCTTGGTTCTTTTTCTTGTGTTTGGACTGATTTTCTTCATAATTTGGGCTGGTCTTGGCCCATTAAGATGCATACGCCTTTGGTTTTGGTTTTCCACGCTCTTTCCAATCTCGTGCTCGGTTTTGTCCGGTTTTTGCCTTGTTTTTGTCTTTTTGTTGATATCCAATACATGCACAGTACATAACGCAAAACAAGCATATATTTAGCATTTTATGTCCGTTTTTGGTCATTTAAGCTCGTTTTATTGAGAAAAAGGTATGTGTATTTAAGCACATACCAAATATCCTCATACTAAAATATTGTTGTGCCCTCACGCAATAAAATAAATCCATGTTCAGAAAACCAAAAATTTCAATCCCCTTAAATTAAATACCCTGAAAAGTAGCAAAGTGTAAAATTAAAAGAGATTAAGAAATTACTAGTTTTTTAAACATTCCCTGTTTTTATCATTTTCTTACTCGCACACATATTTCCCTTATACAACATGCCTGACATTCATTATTTGTCATAAATTTTAGGATCACTGAATAAGAAACACCTCAATCCTAAGGTGCCCTAGAAGGATAAATTCATTGTCCTTGATTTTTCACTTATTCCCAAACTAAGCTTAAAAGCGAAATCATTGTTAATTACAAGTTGAGTGCTAACGCTACTCATATTTGCAATTTGTGTAGAACTTTTCCTCCCGACAGATATTATATATTAAGGTGTGTGTGTTCAGTTCGAATTTTGACCATCCAATCCACGTTTTTAGATAGTTATAACCTTTCCAAGTTTTACGTTCCACTTTTAGTTATATGAATTCAAAGGTGAGATTGTCCCATGTAGCAACATTTCTTCTCGGCACATCCCAACCTCGTCGGCTAAGTGACCGGCCTTTTGACACCCCACGGAGAATAATTTGTCGAGACTCTCTGACTTTTGAACCCTTTACTAAATTTTTTTCTTAAAACTTAGTAAGTTTATAACTCAAAGCAAGCTAATTCCACCAAAATCAAGACATTGTAGGTAAGTTAATTCCTTTAGAATGACTTTCTTCTCGGAACCTCCCGACCTTATCGGTCAAGTGCCCAGGCTTTTGACACCCCACAGAGAATACTGAAATTAACAAACGTCCGGTTTCAAAATTTTGTAGGGATTAACAAGTTTAAGTTCAAGAGTATGTTTAAATTTTAGAAAAAGTCATTTTCCCTTTATTTATTAAGCAACTATACTAGCAACATTATTATATTTTTCACATCATTTTCATTTTTTTTTTTGTTATTATTATTTTTTTTCATCTAAACTTTTTTTTATTTACAACATTTATATTTACACCGTATACTGGAAAAAAAAATTAGAAAATGAAAACATATTTTGATCAGAAACTCTTATATATCAATTCATCGATAAAGCTTTTTACTCTGAAAACGTTGATCTTAACGGTATTTTAAGAGTGGTGCAACTCTAACTTGTCTTTCAAAAAGAGCACGTATTATTAGTCATTTTAGAAGCTACTGGGAGAAAAAGCCACAAATTACACTTATGAGCTTTAAAGATTTCCAACTAATCCTTGCAAATTTAAAATCTTTAATAAAAAGATCCGCGAATGTTTAGCCAAATAAAATTAAGCTTTGTATATTTAAAGTCATTAATGGAATCTTGCAAAATCTTGGCATTTTGAGCTAGAATTCGCATTTTAAAGCTTCTTGTATAAAAGACTAGCAAAAGCTTATACATTTATAAAGGTTAAGGGAGTAGGCTAGAGCTCAACATGCTCGGTCAAGTCAAAAATTATTCTTATTCTCACCAGCGGAAAGTCAACACTTGTGATAAACACTTTTTTTTTTAATTTTTAAAATTTTTGGCATAAAATAACATTTTTTTTGTATTTTTTTGGTGAAACGGGGTTACGTGAAAGACTAGCAAAAGCTTATACATTTATAAAGGTTAAGGGAGTAGGCTAGAGCTCAACATGATCGGTCAAGTCAAAAAAATTTCTTATTCTCACAAACGAAAAGTCAACACTTGTGATAAACACTTATTTTATTTTTGAAATTTTTTTTAAAATTTTGGCATAAAATCATATTTTTTTTGTATTTTCTTGGTGAAACGGGGTTACGTGAAAGACATAGACAAATGCAAGTGGGATCAAATCGATATATTCCCCCCTCATACTGGAACGATACATTGTCCTCAATGTGTGGGGGTTGCCAACCCCCTCATACTAATTCCAAAGTATATTCCTAATATAAAAGGGAATCTTACGTAAATCTAAAGCCGTTTATTAAGTATGCTAAAGATTAAATGTTAGTTAATAAGATCAAGGATATAGGATTCCCAAAATAAGCATGCAAAGATATGAAGACCGAGTGAGCGTTGGACAAAACCACGAGCACGAGAGTCTTCATAATCTGGGTAATCCTGACAAACATCACAAACAACAAAAATACAAGATTGGAAGAGGCGAGCCCCCTCACGTCACACTTATTAGAAAATAGACAGAAAACAAAAACACGGGTTACCTCCCGAGAAGCGCTTATTTTTGTTAACCAATTCTTGAGCCTGACTCGATCCCTAATACTTGATTTGGTCAAGGAGGATAGAAATGGAGATAAGGAACATCCAAGATTGGCATGTCTCCTGAATAGATCATCATCGGGCTTTCATTAAGGAATGAATGATCTTGAAAGCATTAAAGCCCCGATGAGATAAGAGATGAAGAGATTTCTACTCTTTTGAAACAAGAATTCTAGGCTTGAAAACTTTGTCCTTAATTTCAGATGAAAAAGGAAGCAAAGTTTCAAGCACTAGAGAAAGAGGATCACTGAGAAAATTTATTTAGTAATAGAAATCTCTTGGATTGGACTCAATAGATATTCCTGGATCGAAAGTCTTGTTTCTATTTCTGGAAGAAAAAGAAACTACAAGATCGGATCCGCTGAAATCAGTAGAAAGAGTGAAGTCCAGATCCTGACAAAGGGTAGGATGGGTGGGCAAAACAATAGGCATATGAACTCTAGATTCTCCAAAAAAATCTTCCACAACAACTCTAGTCAACTCGCCCGGATCGGGCTCATACTCAAGAAAAGGATTATCCTCTTCAAAGTCATAGCCGTCACTATCAATACCTGGTGGTATCGAGTCATCCACAACAAGAAATATATCGATCTCATCCATACGAGAGTCGCTATCCTTAACGGGGATAGGAGATGAGGAGAAATATTCGATTATGGCATCAGAAATTTCAAAATTAAGTTCTTTTGGAGGTCGAGGAGATGAATTATCATATAATAAATTCTTAATAAGATGAATATCTTCCTTTGGATCAAAGTTGGTTTCAGCAATTCCTGGTGGAATTGGATTGATAAGAGCGAACTCACCGATGAACTCCTCGAGAAGGAAATCAATCTTAGGGAAGGTTATCATGGTATCTTTATTAAGCAATGATTCTATTAAATCAGATTCAGCATTAAAGTGATGCGGATCTTATTAGAAATGATTTCTTCATCAAAAATAGGGTTCGAATAAATTTTGAAATTTTCTTTCGGAACATCCTCATCAGAAAGTGACTCGTCATCACTAGAGGTAAAATCGTCATTATAATCAAAGAGAGGATTAGAAAAAATCTCAGAATCTTTGTTAAAATCTAGAGAATTATCACAAATGGGCTCATCACACTCACTTTCAATATCGAATAGATCCTCGGACTCACTTAGGGTTTGGACAAGGTCCTCAACACTAGACTTTATTACTTCGTCCGATTCCATTTCCGGAATGGTGTCAAAATGCTCATCCTCCGTTATGAGAGAGTCCATAATTGGCGAGTCGGATGCGATTGCTATAGGGGAATTCTTATAATAATCTCTCATTTGAATAGAACACTCCTCGTCGTCATCATAGCAAATGGGAGGCTTCCAATATTGAGGACTAACTTGAGCCGCCTACTCTTCTGCACTACGCTTTTCTTCTTCTCTTTGCTCTGCTTGCTATTGCCGATGAATTTCAACTTGTTCTCAACCATGGATGCAAATCATGAGGTATGACGATACATACAAGAAATCATATCCTTAATATCAGGAATAAAATAGCATTAAAAACTTGGCTAATCTAACAATTACACATTTCAAAAATTAATTAGCGTCACAAGTTTTATTAATTCCAAAATAAACAGAACATGTATCTTCCAATATAACCTCGCATACTACACAGACACACACATATATCCAGAATATGATAGAACAAAATAAGGATAAAACTAAGCTAAAAAAACACCTCCAGCATTCCAAATGTTAACCTAGCTAGTTCATTTAAATAAAATACGATTTAACCTCGGCCATAAAATGATACATTTTGCGATCAAACAAACCAAACATGAGTAATCTAACCCCGCATTTTAATTATAACACATAATATTAATAATCCACAATAAAGTTTATACCATTTTGCGATCAGACGTACGGTGGTTATTGCTACTTAATATGTGTGTATATATGTGTTATCGTGTGAGTTTTATATTCATGGAGTTTAGGGCTCAAATCCTAATCTCTCGACTCACTTGTAGTGGGTGGGCTAGTGGCCCAAAACATGTCGTGTTTTATATTTATTTTCTTTTTGTGAAACGAATACGGAACTAATCTCAATTTGGTTAACCGATTAAAAACCGAACCGAGTTTAGATTAATTCGGTATTCGTTTCACAAAAAAAAAGCGGGGTCTTTTGGGCCCTAGCCCACCCACTACTAGTGGGTCGAGCATGATAATAAAATCAGACAGTAACACATAAATACACACACATTAAGTAACAATAACCGTCGTCTGATCGCAAAATGGTATGAAACTTTATTGTCGATTATTAATATTGTTTTCTCTTTCTTACCTTTTTTAAAGAATGATAGTTTTACCTTTTAGTAATTAATTAAAGTCTTCTTTAAAATTTGTAATAATAATTTTAAACAAAGGTAATAAAGTAACTTAATCAAACTTTCTTATATTTTTTTTACTAATGGACAATTAAATTAGGACAACTCAAAAGGAAAACATTGATTATTAATTTGGGACGGAGGGAGTATAATTTTAACGCGAGGTTATATTACTGATGTTTGGTTTGTTTGATCACTAAATGTATGGTTTTATGGCCGCGGGTTACACTACTAGAATTTTGACTTTCACCAACGGATTTTCCGACGTACAGCTTTCCGTCGCTAATTACTGAGGCTTTTCCAACAAATTCACAACAGATGATAATTTTTAACATTCTCGGAAATTTGTCACAAATAAATATTATTTCCGACGGATTTCTGAGGCAAAACTAAACAATGACTTGTTGACCCCATTTGTCCTAAATGTCTGCTGGGTACTACTATTGGTACCCCCCCTGGCCCACAAAAAAGTACTAAAAAGGTACTTTTGATTTCTTTTATACCCTCCTTTTACAGTGCAACGCAGTTTTTTATCAGTTTCTGTTCCGTAAATTTTGACAGTTTCATACTTTTGACCTGTTAAACTTTATATTTTTCGTTTCGTTTTTTCCGTGTCACAGTTTTATAACATAGACAAAATTATAAAAATACAAAAAAAATAAAATACGAAAAAAAAAGAGAAAAAACCGGAGGGGTACAAATGGTGTTTTCGGGGGTACATATATCATGACCCATGTCTGCTTACAAAGTAAACTCAGTCCTCATTTTCATTCTTCCCTCTAAAATATCACTCACTTTCACACACTTCACTTTTCCTGTACCATTCCATCCACTGTCGACCACCATCGCCACCATTCCATCCGCCAATCCTCCATGGTCGTCCGCCGTCAACCACATCGCCACCATTCCATCCTCCATAATTCGCTCGCCTCGGTCGTTCGTCATCGACCACATCGCCGCCATTCGTCCGATCACTTTCATAAAGGTTTAATTCTTCTGTTTTAGTTGTGTTTGCTTTGTATTTGATTATGATTTGTTATCTGGTGTGATTGTTTCTATGTTAATTTTCCCCAATTACTAAATTATTTGCCCTAATTTTTGATTTGTTGATTAGTTGTTTAGGAGTGTTTGGATAATTGGATAAGCATAATTTATATGGTTAGAATCAATTAGTTACATGTTTTGGATAATTAGAATTAATCATTTTTGATAACTAGATAGATTTTGATTAGTTTAGAATAAATAATCGGATAAAATTAAGTTAACTGGTTGGATGAATAGAACAGTTATGTTAGAGCTAAAAATGACTTTGTTTGTTTCGTTGATGTGAGGTGCGTAATTACTTGTTTACATTCATCTCCTGTGGTATTTTGTAGATAATGTTGATTGTTACTAGTTGATGTGAGCTCGTATAATAGCATTGATGTGAGCTCGTATAATAGCATTGATGTGAGCTCGTATATAAAGTTGTCGGTGCTAAGTCAGTAATTATACTTAAATGATGTAGAACTGTTTGTTGTTATATTCTAGTGAAAAGGCAAAAATAGCATTAGTGATAGGGTGTGGGGAGTAATATGTTTGAGTTTCACGTTTTTTCTTTTATAAACTTTGTAGTTTAGTGTTGTAATATTTGACTGAGCTTAAGTGAAATTAGTTGTCTTTGGGTGTGTTTGGCGCGGATCATTTTGGGGGCATTTAGGAACGGTGAGCATGAGCGGTGAGCGTTGTAACTTTAATGCTCGTGTAGCAAGCAACAAGTAGCTTTATCTATTTTTTTAGAATGATCATTTTCCAACGCTCCATGAAGTAGCATTTAGGAGCGTTGATCATTTAGGATTTGTTTTACACATTATAATTACACCCACACAACTACGTTACCAAACGTTTTTGTAGAAGAAAAAAAAATCTACTTTTGCCAAACACGCCCTTTAGTTGATGGGGGCATAAATGCATAGAGAAAGCATATATTTTTTTAAATGAGTGACTAAGTGCAGTTAGCCACTAATCACTGGATTAGACTAACAAGTTTTGGTTAGTTATGTGCATTTAAGCCTATTTGTTTTGCAAAGGTGTCTACATTTCTTATTCTTGATTTTTTATGTCAATATAGTATGTAACTATTCGTTGCGAGTTGACCATAAACATATAATTTCACACGCAGTACTATTCGTTGCAGTAGATTGCATGCACTCCATCACAGAGCAGCTGGTGAATGGACTGGTGCAGGTATATGAGGAAATAGCTAAGCTTCTTACTAATTTTGATCTTCTTAATAAGGTTAGTACATTTATCATCATAGAGGTCTATAGTTATTATGGTGCCATAATGGATGGTGTTTATATATATTTTTAATGTTTTATTATGTTTTCGTATTCTAGAAACATAAGGTAATATTAGACAGTTTTATCAGCCATAGCTGAATAGCCCCTTTTTTAGTTCAGTTCCCAATCTTAGACGTGTATGCTTATTTTCCAGATGCACTATGACAAAGATTATGGAGCTTATTTTGATTATGGAAATCACACAAAAAAGGTTAGTTGTCTCATTTTGTTCATTCACATTTTGGGTCAATTCGGGTTATGTTCGGTCAAATGGAAATCACACAGGAAAGGTTAGTTGTCTCGGTTATGTTCGGGTTATGTGTAGCGCAGTGATTCTTCATAATCTTGTTTATATTGAACTAAGTATTAGTTGTATGAACATATGTATTGCTATTTGTGATAATTTTTATAAAAGTGATAATGAATACTTGGACTATACTTGTGTTTTTGATAAAACATGACATAAATGGTATTCTCTAGTTATTACTTGTGTTCGCACTTTCAGTTCTAATTTTACGGGTAATTACTTGCTTGCATTCTTCCGTTGGTGGTGTTTGTTTTGTAGATAATAATGACAATTACTAGTTGATGTGGGATCTTTAAATACCATTGAATATAGTGGTCTTAGCCGCTTATGGATGAGTCAAACTTAGATGCCTCAGGTTTGTTTATGTGGTGCTTTTCTGTATGTGAAGGCTGCTTATTATTGTTATTGAAATGTAATACAGTCTGATAACACCACTATACTTTTATAGGTCATTACAACATATATGTTGGTGACCTTAGCCCTGAGGTTACAGATGCTATGCTGTTTGCAACTTTGTTTTGTTGTTAGTGCATTTGCTCGTTGTTTGTGAGTACCAGTCACTATCTCCTCCGCACTTTGTTATTACATCTCATATATGTACTCATTTTGTTGCTCTATTCCAGTGATGTGAGGATTATGTGGGATCAAAATACAGTCTGTTAACGAGGTTTTGGCTTTACAGATAAATTAACTTCTTTATTATTACAATATCACTATGGAAGAGATGATTTTTGACTTTGATTTTTTGCTTAGGATGCTCAAAATGCTAATATTAATGACTTAACTGGTCAGGCTGTCAAGTTCTGGTTCTTTTGTTATCTAAATATACATGATATCAGTTTTGAGGATCTGTTAGTTATCATCATTTATCCTTTTCAGGGAAGTGGCTTGGTAGTAGGCAGATATGCTGCAACTGGGCCACAAAAGGTGCTGCTACTAGTGATGAAAAACAGGGTTCAGATTCCAAAACTGTAGTGTAGCTGTTTAGCCTCTTGGGATAAAACACAACCCAAACTGACTCATGGATAAATAAATGGGACATAGTTGTTTCCACTACATGGTTAACTTTTTGTTGTATTGTACTCCAGCGTGTTGCTTGCCTCATGAGGAAAGTGGTGCAAAAGATTGAACGGTATTTCTACTCAAGCTTAACGTCTAAGAACTGTATGATTTATAACAAGTTTTTCCATTGACTCTTTCTCTTTGATAATCTTATTTGGTTCTGAATGCAGCAAAATAATCTTTTCAAAACTCGTGAGGAGAAATACCGGTCAAGGATTAGGGTCCTTGAAGCTCTTGCAAATGGAACAGTGGAGAGTCAACGGTAGTTTCTTTAACTGCTATTTATATGCTCTTAAAATTTCTTGAGAAATGTGATTTCTTGTTGCTGTTAAAGTTCTTAAAGCAACTGCAGCATCACCCGTCAAAGTCTTTGATTACTATGTTCCAATATTGTGTTTAGAAAGTTATTTCTACAAGCTTTAGGCATTTTAATAAGACTTGATACAATTTAGGTGCAACTTCTGGAAGAGACAGTAAGGAAGTTGCACGAGGATAAAACACAAATGAAATCACAATTGGAAAGCGAGAGATGAAGTTCAGTTACAACGACAAGTAGAACGTCAAGTGTAGGAACACATGCATCAACAAAGGGGGGGGGAATTTAGATAGCGATGCTCGTGAATAACCAGAGGGAGCGGGGGGGGGGGGGGGGGGGGGGGGGGCTTTGTTGGGGGGGAGGGTGTGGGGGTGGCCCCCCCCCAAGGAGGGGGGGTGGGGTGGGGGGGGGGGGGTGGGGGGGGTGGGGGGGGGGGGGGGGGGGGGGGGGGGGGGGGGGGGGGGAGGGGGGGTGGGGGGGGGGGGGGGGCCCGTGGGGGGGGGGGGGGAGGCGGGGGGGGGGGGGGGGGGGGGGGGGGGGGGGGGGTGGGTGGGGGGACAGCGACTTAGAGGAACAACACTTAACTCGATGTTTAAAAGAAGTTTAAAATCCATGTTTACTTCATGGTTTGGATATTGTCATATCATTATTGAATAATTGGATTAGATACTCTTATTTCATTTTATATATTTTGAATGTTCTGATTTGGATGTTGAATTAAATGCATCTTTTCCCATGTGGATTATAGACATATATGTTTGATTTTGAATGGTCCTTTTTTATTTATTGGTTTCATCTAAGCTGTTCTATATACGGGATTTCATAATTTTTTGTTATAACCTGTCCAATTATATGCTTTTTTCCAATGATTACCGATGACTAATTGTGGCAGAACTGTGACCTTTTACCGTCTACAGTTCTGAGTGATTTGTGATGACATTCCGACAGAATTGGTTCTGACAAATTTTTGACTGGAATTGCCAATAAAATTCTGACAGACATTATTTGTCGCTGTTTCCGACAGAATTCCGGCAGAAACTGATTACCGACCATAGATTCACCGACACCCAATTTCCGTTACAAAGCCATCGGAAACCACCTATACCGACAGATTTCCGACGAAAATGTCTGTCGCTATAGACTTGATATGTTGTAGTGTTAGATCGTATTTTTATCTCAATGAACTTGTTAGGTTAATATTTGAAATGTTTAAGGTGTTTGTTAAGCTTAGTTTTATCGTTATTTTGTTGTATCATATTGTGAATATGTATGTGTATGTGTAGGATGCGAGGTTATATTTTTTTTTCTTTTCTGAACAGTACTTTATTAAAAACTAGCAAGAAGCTAGAAAAAAATACAAAGTTACAAGATGATGATTTTTTAGCCAATCAACCCAACTAAACGACACATTACATCTAAACCGACTCCAATAAAAAAAATACGACACAACATCATCAAAAATATCCGCCTTAGAAGGAGAAACCACACCAAAGACACACTTATTACGATAAGCCCAAATTAGCCACCACAACCCAAAACACACCCCTTCTAACAACCTTTTATGCTTGATAGGAATCCGAAGATTTACGATCCAAAAAACCCATTCATCGAACGTATGCACTTCCATGAAATCCACCTCCCACCAACGGCAAATCTTGCGAAAATTATCTTTCGCAACAAGGCAATCAAAAAATAAATGACTTGACGATGCGAAAATTATCTTTCGCAACAAGGCAATCAAAAAATAAATGACTTGACGATTCCGTGACGCTAACACAAACGGGACAAAGAATAGACAGAATATCTATACCTCTCCGGGATATATTAAGACGGGTACGCAAACAATCTATTCTCACCTTCCACGCATGAATGTTAACCTTGATTGACACCGCTTTTATCCATCGAGTTTGAGTAGACACTTGATGTTTGGTTTGTTTTTATTTGAATGATAGATGTTCTGTTATTTTGAGATAAAACTTTTGAGTCTAACTTATGAGATATGTTAGTTTAGCCAAATTCTTAACGCTATTGTATTCGTGATATTGTGGATATGATTTATTGTTCACAACGCGGCTAAGAACCTTCATATTGGGTGGAGCATTGAAGAAGAGACCTCACAAACATAAAAGAGAACCCCTTGTTTTGGTTCTCATGCATGGGAATAACAGCCTTAGTGCTACGTGTATATCTAACTTTATTTTGTTTAAACACTGGCTTATATTTTTTTTGAACGGCTGATAATATATTGATATAGAAGAGTCTAGCAAGGAGCTAGAAACTTAAAAGTACATAAGAAGACAAAAAAAGCATAAAGGTACAAACCGGGACTTTAACTGCGAGGGAATCTAAAGGGATGAAAATTTTTTTGAAACGGAGGCCGAACAATCTGTTTTCACTCCGCCAAAAGAAAAACCCCACACCACGGAGGCCGAGCCACCGGTTTTCACTCCTAGGTGGTTTTTGAAGAAACCCCAAACAAGTCGCGATAAATAAAACACTGGCTTATATATGTTGTCCATGTTTTTAGCAAGTATAACAAAACGTTAAAGTGAAAAGAATGTAAGTTTAATTTGGATAGAGTGGCTAAATAACCCGTGTAACATTATATCCTCTCCGTTGTAACCCGTTTCTAGCACCTCGTTAGATTCTTAATAAACTTGCCGTTTCCAAAAAAAAAACAAAATGTTAAAGTGTTATTTAGAGTTAGTTTCCTTGAAAACTTTTTTGCTCAATGTGATTGTATTATGAGTAAACTGCAAAAATCATCCCTGTGGTTTGTAGTTTGTGGCACTAATCATCCCTAGCCGATACTATTCGCGATAATCATCCCCAAGTGGCAAATGTACGGCAAAAATCATCCTTATTGGGGATGATTTTTGCAAAAAAGTTTAACAAAAATTTTGCAAAAATCATCCCTCTAGGGATGATTTTTGCCGAACGTTTCACCACTCAGGGATGATTAGTGCCAATAGTATCGGCTAGGGATGATTAGTGCCACAAACTACCAACCACAGGGATGATTTTTGCAGTTTACTCTTATTATTATTATTATTATTATTATTATTATTATTATAAAATAATAATAACAATAATAATAAACATTATTATTTTATATTATTTATTATTATTGTTACTATTTATTATTATTATTATTTATTTAATATTATTTATAAATTATTATTATTATTATTATTATTATTATTATTATTATTTATTCAATGTTATTATTATTATTATTTATAGATTATTATTATTATTATTATTTCTTTAGAGTTATTATTATTATTATTTATTTATTAATAATATTGATATTGATATTATTTTTATTTTTATTATTATTATTACTATTACTATTTATTTATTTATTATTATTATTATTATTATTATTATTATTATTATTATTATTATTATTAAGTTTCTTTTAATTTTTTTGAATTACATTATATTGAGGTTCAACCAAAGTGACACAATACATCAATTACAATTCAACACATTATAATTCCAACACATTCCAACTCTTTGAATTATAATTCATTCAAATTACAATTCTCTTAACAAATTGCAATTCCTTTCAAAACATATTGTGAACCAAAC
>BQNB010151356.1:0-15911 GCA_026074375.1 Tanacetum coccineum
AGCATATTTTTGCCATTTTTGGTCTGTTTTTGGGTTTAATTGGGTTATTTTATGTAATAACGGATATGTGTATTTTACACTTATCAGCAGCATACCCAACGAATAACCGGACAGCTTCCAACCGAGCGACTGGTGCAAATGACTCTTTAAAATCAATTCCTTCTTGTTGACCGTATCCCTTAGCTACAAGACGAGCTTTATTGCGGATTACAGTATTCTCTTCATCACATTTGTTTTTCTAGAGCCACTTCATGTTAATGACATTTTGACATAATGGTCTGTCGACTAATTCCCATACATCTAGTCGTTCAAACTTGTGAATTTCGTCCTGCATCACTTTAATCCATGCAGAATCAGCCATGGCTTCTTTGATGTTCTTTGGTTCGATTCGACTCACGGTGAGTGCGAACATACACATCTCGCCATCTTTTTCTAATTGACGTCTTGTTCTAATTGATTGAGAAGGATTTCCAATGACTTGTTCTAATGGATGATCTTTTATCCAATGATGTTTAGAAGGATGTCGTTGATAGAATGTATGCATGTTTGACGAATCAACATAACGAGAAGATGTCTTCCCTTGTTCATGCATCGGTGTACTAAAAATGTTGATAAATTCGTCTTCTTCAACTTGTGCGTTTTGTTTTTGAGTTTCTGCTTAATTTATGTTCTCAATAGTAGTGACAATTAATGCTTGAGTTGGTGCTTGACTTGTAGTTTCAGGTGTTGTTTGAATGTTCAATGGAGGTGTATTTATAGCAACTATTGTTGAAGTAGATGGAGTTGTGTTTTGTTGTTGACGTTGATTAGGTGCATCAGCAATATGTACAGCGGAATACTTTGACACAACTGTAGTAGTTCCATTGAGTAATTCATTGAACATCGGACTAAATAGCAAATCCAGCTCATTTGACGTTGTTACTGTCTTAGCTGCTTGAGGAACATTTTGTTAACTTTGGGGACCGGGACTTAAACTGTCTTGTTCAAGTGCCGTTGTCAAACATTGTGGAACGGGATCAGAACTGACGTGATCTGACGCCTTTAAGGCAATTCGTCAAAGTTAACATGAATGATTTCAACTATCACTCTTGTTTTCTTGTTATATACCCTATAAGCTCTTGACTGAGTAGAATACCCTACAAAAATACATGCATTACCTTTTTCCTTCATCTTGTCAAGATTCTCACCATCTCTGACGATATAACATAACGAGCCAAAATTGTGAAAGAATTTTACAGACGGCTTTCAGCCATGATGTTGCAATTGCTTTAGCCCAAAAGAACAAAGGAACTTTAGCGGCGCTTAGCATTGTTCGAGCAGCCTCAAAAAGAGTACAGTTCCGTCTTTCGGCAATGCCATTTTGTTCAGGTGTTCGAGCAGTTAACGTTTGGTGTTCAATTCCTTCTTGAGCAAAGCATGCATGAAGAGTTTTATTCAAAAATTCCATGCTTTTGTCAGTTTGAATAGTTCTAATTTGAGCATGAAGTCCTCTTTGAACAAGTTTGAAGAAATCAATGAGAACTTCTGGTGTTTCGTCTTTGGATCTCAAGAAGTGAGTCCAAGTATATCTTGAATAATCATCAACAATTACCAACACATATTTCTTACCATTAAAGCTTTCTACCCTAATGGGACCACATAAGTCCATGTGTAGAATTTGTAAGCGTCTCTTTGAGCTTGGGGTAGTTTTAGTCTTGAAAGACTTACGCTTTGCTTTCCCCAACTCACAAGAAGAACAAATATGATATTTGATGAATTTCAATTTGGGAAGGCCAGTCACAATATCATATTTTTGAAAGCAAGTTAATGGTATCGAAGTTTAGATGTGAAAGACGATGATGCCATAACCATGCTTGTGACGATGAAGCTTTAGCCATTAAGCAAATTGAATTGGGAGTGGATGTGTCTTGAAGAGTGATGGAATAAAGATTTGTGCCACGTACAGATAATGTGCTTCCAATTCTTGATCTTCAGGTTCATCATCAGTTTCATTCCTACAATCAGCTTGCTCTGCATTCAACTGAAATTCAGCTTCCTCTTGCTTATACAATAGCATCTTCTCCTTGTGATAAGCTGCATCCTTTGCCCATTTTGGTTTCTGACATTCCCTTGTTACATGCCCATATTCCTTGCAATTATAACACTGAATTCCAAACTACTGTACCACCTGTGTACCTAAATTCTCCCTAGCCCCGGCAACATTAACTGCCCTCTGATTATCATACCCAGTTCATTTGTTGATTCTTATAGTATTATCCTGATTTGCTCTAGTGGTGTTTGCTGAAGTTCTGAGGTTGTTTTTGGTAGGTTTGTAGATTTTATTGAATGATAAAGAGATTAAATCCATGAGTTTATCAATCTTCTTCTCCTTTGACAATGCATCATCTTCAGCAACCATTTCAGGTTCTTGATCATAAGTGGGTGAAGGAGAGTTGACAATTGCTTTACCTTTGTTTGTTATAGCAGCTTGTTGTGGTCTGGCTGAGGAATTTTGAGTGTAGTGAGTAGGATGGTTTTGAGGATGGTAAACTGGTTGTTGTTGAGCAACAAGTGCAAGTAGATTAGCAGTAAGTGCTAGTCTTTCAGCTCTTATCTCGTTGACTTCGTTCTGGTGTTGCTTCAGAATGTCATAAAGTTTATGGTAGGAGACAGTCTTCAACTCTTGACTCTGCTTAACAAGTGGCACAAACCTTTGCCATTCTGGTTTTAATTGAAGTAAGAATTGGACATTCACTTGATGATTCGTAACATCACACTGATTTCTGACAAGCTCATTCATCATCTTGTAGAACCTTGAGTAATACGATTCAAGTGTTTCACCATCCCTGGATGTAAACTTTCCAAATTCCCAATATAGATTGGTTTCAAGATCTTGAACATTGATTGATTCACCTTGTTTCAACCTTTCAATTTCTTTTCACATCTCATATGCATTTGGACAAGCATCAACTGTGGAGTAGATATCATTATCTATCCCTGTGAGAATTATCTGAACAGCTTCAGCTTTAGCATCCGATTGGTTCCTTGTGTATTGTGAAACATTTTTATAGTTCTCCATGTACCCTTCTATAGTGGTTTCTGAACTACCATCTGCAATTGGAATTGTTCTTTCAGCCCATTTAAATTTGTAAGGTGGATTTAGGAGACAATAGTGGATGAGTTCATTGTTAGGTTTAGTGTCGATGTATCTCTTGATTCGGGATTTCCACTGAACGTAATTACCAGGTGCTACCATTGGTGGACAGTCTTTACCACCTGCTTCCATGGTGGCATTGTGAAGACCATTTGATATTTGAGTTTGCAAGTTGTTATTGGTATTAGACATTTTGATGTTGTTGTGAATGGATATCGGATCTTAAGTTTTATGAAGTGATTGAGTTTGTGGTTTGATTATACTTTGAAGTTCTTGTTTTTGTTGGAAATTATTGTTTTGATACATGTCTTAGAAGTCCAAATTAGTTGTCACAATAATATTCCAAAATTGTCTTTCACCGAAATTGCCTAGAGTCGAAATTAGGTTTTACCGAATTTGGTTGGACCGAAATTGGTTTTCTATTTCAGTGACACAAACCGCGACCAACCTTTGTCAGAAACCGTAGTGCAATTCGATTACATGAACCACTGTGGATAATGAAACATAAATCACGGCCAAAATATTGTCACAAACCGCTAAGCCTTAGTTGTCACAAACCGCGATACACTTTGTTACACAAACCGCGATCAAAATAGAAAATTGGCAGAGTTTTGTTTCCCAAAATTGTAATAAACCGTGATAATAGTAACCCCTGAAAACAAAAATCGCTAAGCACTAAATTACACAAACTGCTGTGAAGAGAATTTCACAAACCGCGGTCAAAAAGATGCACATTTCGCTGTATTCAAGACACATTCTATCGTCTTCAACAAAAAAACACAATCCGTTAATATTCAAAATAAACCTAGATGTTTTGTGAAAAATAAGCTATTTTAATTCTTGAATAACCTTCTTATAAGCATGAATATGATGAAAGTACACCTTGATGATCGAAAACAACAACAAAAACTTGGTTTTGAAGGATTTTCGAATGACTTTTTCTTTTGAAAACCACGAACTAGTTACAAAACAAAATAAGCTATATGTGAGTAAAAAATAAGTTGTTTTAATCTACTATTAAGCTATAAAGCTAAGATTAGAACAAGTTTAACATTCAAGACTTAAGAAATCAAAATAAGTCGTGACTTTAAAAACCAAATAAGCTCGTATGTTTTCAAAACGAACCACGAATAAAAACCTAAAACCCCTTGGCGATTGATACCACATGTTATCCCACTAACTTAATCCATAACACAACTAATAAGCAATACCAATAAGCTATAATATGATCCAAACTTAAGAAAAGAGAAAGAAACAAAGTAGAAAGATTGTATAGAAAAGAAGAGAGAGTTTGGTATGGTTACACCTAGACAAATGCAACCAACACCCTTCACCACATGAGGTGAAGGGGTATTTATACTTCTAGCCTCATACCTAGGCGTATGGACTATTATCATGGGCCGGGCTTGGCTTGTGTTGCGCTTTAGCCCGAAACATGGACAATATTAGCTTAAAGTCCAAGCCCGTTGAACCCGTCTAGCCTATTACAATACAAGACTGATTATGACTAAGACGACCGATAACATTCTTGTTCGACTTATATAAAAATAAGGCTAACAACTTTTGACTGTGGCTAGACCTGACCTAGTAAGGAATTATACATGTGACATGATCATTGACACCTCCACACACAGTTGATGCATCGATGTTCTACCGAACATGATGTTGTATCTGGAACTCGATTGCACGATTGAAATTCCATGATAACTGTTCATGACAGTGGATTAGATCCGACCATTATTTCCAGGTATATTATTCCCTCATGTATGGACCTCCTAGATGAGATCCGATGAGTGAAATAGTTGATGGTTGAATTTGTTTCTGGATGTTATCTGGTAGCTGCCTGAAACAGTGGTCGTACATAATGTTGACTGAGTTTCCCTCATCCATGTAGATTCGACTGATTCTATGAGACGCAACTACTGCCATGACAACTATTGGATCGCTGAAAGGGATGAAACCTTCATAAGGAAATTCATCCCTGGTTGGCAAAGTCTAGTTTTTTAGTAGTTCTACGTTTAGTTTTTTCCTGGAATCCATATTTGGATCATGTGGATGTAAAGTGGTCGTTGAGTACTTCGTTGCCTTTGAGACATGAGTGATTTTGTTGATTCATCATGGTTATGGACAATGTTTTTGTAAAAAAGACAGAATTTTGTTTAGGTGATGTATAATAAATAAAGAAACTAAAAACTATATAACTTCATTACTAAAAATTTAATTGCTTACTATGTGAGAAACTGCTTTAAACTAAATTACAACATAATTACTACTATACTAAACTAAATAAAATAATAACTATATCTGCTTATGATAATTCTACTAAAAAAAAATACTATCTATACTAACTACCTACTTCTAAAATAAGACGTTTATTACATTATAAATCTACTAATAATCTATACCTTAATAATCCTACTAAAGCTCTCTATTCTTATTGGAAAGTCTGGACTGGTCATAACTCGGGGCGTATCCTTATAACCTTAATTCTAATTTCTATACTACTTATTCTCACAACTATACTACTAAAACTAAACAACCTAAAAATAATAACTACTAATCTAGCTACCTACTACCTTAACTAAAATATCTACCTATATCTACTAAAATGTTCTACTAACGCTAAATACATATAAAAATACAAAATATAATAAATCGAGAACTATCTTAACTAAGAAATATACTAATCAATCTCTATCTTCTTAAAACAGGGAGGGCTAATTACTCCGCTATCTGATGGCGTATAAATTAGGGCGAGAGGAGGGTGATGAGCGTGGAGTGAGGCCTGTCTAGAAAGCTGGCCAGGAAGTAGTCACATATGGCTGAGGCTAGCGGAGGGAAATCTGAACGTGATGCAGAGGTTGGCGTTAAGGAGCTATTGTCTGTCTGATTCTAAAGTCTCAGTCGTCTATCTAGCAGATGCTGGACTGGTAGGTTGGAGGGGGCAGGATGAGAGTTGAGATTTGAGGGCGTGAGGTGAGGGCGTCAGCAATGTATATGTATTTGCTTATTTATATACTTCTTTACTTACATTTTTATTTACAAACTGTAATGGTATATTAAAAAATATTTCTATCTCACTTAAGAAAACGTAAACATATGCGAGAGAAATACTATTGTTTGGCAGGAGTATCTATATATCTTAGAGGACATATATCCTATGAGTCTAGCTCGCTGTAAATTGCTAACTAATACTTTCTTACAACACTATTATCAGCTCTTAAACTATCATCACTTATTCTATAGAAGATGCTACTAACACGAACACATCTACCAGTGAGTAGGATTTGAACTATTTTAATTAGTTCTCGTCTTAAAAACACTAATTTGATATTTACATATACTCTAAACTGTAACCTTTGAGCGAGAGCGGCTAAAAGAGCTTAAGATACAAACTTCTGTATAAATAGATAGAACAAATCTAGCACAGAGAGAGTTAGCTAATGCTAACTAATCAACTATAACTAAGTAATAAAAAACTACTCGAGACCTACTATATAGAACTATTCTAAACTAAACTACTAACAAAAGACTACTATACCTAATTCCTATAAAACATCAACTGATTCCTACTACTATCTATTTCTAATCCTAACTAAAAATAACTAATCTAAAAAACGCTAACCTAATGCCACATCTAACTACCAAACTAAATAACTACATAGACATAGCTAGACCAAGCTGGAACAAATATGAAAAAAGAACACTAGAGATTAACTAATTCTTGAAAATCTATAACTTAGCTACTATAACCTCAATTTATCCTCTTATACAATCATCTAACTAAAAGCTTCTATCTCACACTACTACTGATTACACGATAACTATAATAGACTAATAATAACCTAAGAGCTTTAACTAGCGTAGCTATGAAAGACTACTTTGAATTGTCATACAAAGTTAAAAATATAGTGAGCTACAGAAAGACACCTAGTAAGATACTTAAAATTAGTCTTTGTCTCTTCTTGACAAAATCTTGTAGACTCTTAATTATTTCTTAGTCAACGCGACAACTAATAGCAAAATCGTAGATCATCTAAATATGAGTCACCAATCTATTATCTATCAGATACTTAAGATACTTAAACTAACTGACTAAAAACAATATTTAACCTAAAAAAAAACTATATAACGAAATAAACTTACATAAACTTTATCTCATAGCGCTACGCCCAGAACACTCAGAGTATGATATTGATAGACTGGTCACTACTCATATTATGCCGATACAGAAATGAGCCATGATAACTGTTCATGACTCAGTGGGATTAGATCCGATCTCATCATTTCTCAGAATATATTTATCCCTCATCGTATGGACCTCCTTAGATGACAGATCCTGATGAAGTCACAATAGTTGATGGCTGAACATTGCGTTTCTTGGTATTGTATCTGAGTAGCTTACTCATGAAAACAGTGGGTCGTTGTAAGTACGCACACAACTGTCTGAGTTTATCCCTCATTCATGTGAGAATTCGACTGATTCTATGAGGACGCACCTATCTAGCCAATGACAACTATTTGGATCGCTGAAAGGGTCATGACACACACCTATCACGCTAATACATTCACTCCCAGGGTAGACGACACAAAGTCTAGTGTATTATTTACTAGTAGTTGCTACGTTAGGTTTCTTCCAGAATTCCATATATTTGGATCATGTGGAATCGAGATAAAAAGCTGGGCGGGGGGCCTGAGTACAATTCAGAGTACTGCCTTTAACATAGTGCATCTATCTTCTATTGATAGACGATATCACTCATGAGTGATTACTGGAGCAACATGTTATCATGTGTAGAACCAAAAGAAAAAAACTCCTGATATAGTTATGTATTATAGGTCTATAAGTATATCTGGAATTCTTCGGTTACTACTTCTCGACTCAGCAAGAGGTGATTCGAGTAACGTATCTGTCGCCCTTCAGCCACAAATAGGCGTAATTTCTATCGAGTAAAAGGCTTGTCATCTATGGAGATTATTCTGTACACACACTTATATGATCTAAAAAGGGCTCTAGTTTTTCGTGAGGTATGGAAAAAGTAGTTCTCCGATGGCGAGATAGTGAACAACACTGTGGAAATTATTTCTGATGATAGGAAAACAAAAATTATGAGTGTTTTTTGGTTTTCTTGTGTATCGGAAAAACAAAATTGTGACTATTATGTTTCGTATAGCACGGATGGCACCATGTTTACGTATGGTACGTATTGAGGTGGTTAAATTTAGTCGATCGCTTGGTTTCCCACGTGCGCTAAGGACATCAAGGTATGGTCGGAGTCAAGAGTTGGCGTAAACCTCACAACAACTATAGAGTGTTTGTGTATTCTCAGCGAGAGAATATTAGTTTGCGGGTAAGTTAGCCTGATTAGTGTGAGTCATTTCAAGGAAATGGCCCACTATCTATAAAGATGCATGTAGGGTTTCGTGCAACCATGAATGAGATATGAGAGTTGAGAATGGTCCACGTGGTATACATCCAAGAGAGGAGACAAGGGTGACGTGTGGCGTGTCATCCTTGGCTCAGCTATATACATGGACTACTCCATGAACGTTTGTACGTGTTCAGCGTATTGTTCGTAGCACTACCTCATAGTCGAATGAGGTAGTGACATATGTTGTCTGTTGTGATGGCCTATGAGATACAATCCCAGCCTAGCCATTACGTGGACGTGTTTGCAAGACTGACGTGATATCCGAGTGCAAAGACACACAGCTTCTTGCGTCGGTGATGTCACAAGCGGCCTCTGGAATCTTCTAGGAGACTTAGCGCGATAGGCTACACGACCTTGCGACAGATCTCTCCACACTTTATCTTCTTATAACATAATATATCAAACATGTATACTTAGCAACAATATTTACACAAACACACAACAAAAATATGTAAAAGGGCTCTATTTCATTTACGTCGTCTGACTATTACTGCCACTACAGACTTTAGTTGAGCATATTACGAGTGTATTGATTCTACAGCTACAATTCAACTGAACATACCCAATGATATAAGATGATTCCATAAAATAAAATACATATAATAAATACAAAATCACACACCAAGTTTTATAAATGAACATTAATCCACAAACACTATAATCAATTATTATTAATATATCTAGAGTTTACATTTATTAATAATTAGAACAAAAAATAAAAAATTTTTGTACCAATTAATAAAACTAATCTATATAATAATTTACACATAACTCAAAGTACAGATTCACAACTACATTATAAATCTAGGCGTCAATAGCGAGTAATAATGCTATCTTAATATATAATCTATATTTCTTAAACACCCAACAGTAGCAAACATAATAAATATACATCGATTGCAAATTCTAAGAATATGAGTTAATATTGAGCCAACACGTGCTTTAAACACATCTCTAAGCACACTCTCGACGAAACTTAATATTATCTAATCACATCATAACGTAATAATAACATACATATTAAGCATACCACAACAAACCAACAACAATAATTGAGTAAAAACAAACAATTGAGCCACTTGTTTTCTCACATTTTTACACAGGGATATAACTTATTATAATGCTAGAGGAGAGATAGTATCTCGGCTCTTTACTAGTTTTTTTGTAAATATCATGAGTTTCTTATAAAAATAAAATAAACGTAGTCCGTGCCGTAAACATAAGGATGTGGTGAGACAAGCGTGACTGCCACACACCATCATAAAGAGTTCGCAGCGCAGACCGTACAGAAATTTTTTGTTTTATACATTAGATTAATTTAGAAATTGGCTAATACGATCAAGGACATGCACAGCGACGGCCATACCGTAATAGAACATCTTAGATCTCAACTATGACAACAAATTATATTACTTAATTAAAATTGCAACAATCTTCAGAGACAAACATCTAGAGTAGCATCTCAACGAAAGGAGAAGGAGACGGAATTAATAATAATAAGTATAATTTATAAATACTGATAATTAAAATTGCAAAATCTTGAAATCTAATGTAATTCAAAGCATTCCATCCAATTTGTTGCGTAATGTGAAATTTCTTATTTGATGTAATTGGAGTTATTTACATTATAATTACGTTGCAAACTAAACAACACATGTAATGTAATATGAATCACATTTCCCTTATTGTAATGAACCAAACAGGATCACAATGAAATTCAAAATACAATTACGTCAGATTACAGTACATATAACAATCTAAACGACCCATAAAAGTTGTTTTTTGCTCATTGTTTTTACTATTAAATTAGAACTAAATATGCTCAACTTATGAGTATTAGTAACAGAGGGTCGACTTTGAGGTGGATCGAGCCCTCGAACGCGCCCCCTATTACACGACCCACGACGAAGGCATCCCCGCCTTTTTTTGGCTTGGTTGGGTCGGCAGGCAAACATTGGCTTTGGCACAAGATTCTAGCCGTTGGTAGTTATAGAACCGTTGGGGATGTTTGATTTCAAATTTTTAAACATATATTAGCGCCTTCTAATTTCCATTTTTCACATTCTCTTCTACAACTATATTTTCTCCAACTAAAAAAATGTCTCACAAAACACCAAAATCTTGAAGTCACAAAACGTTCCTGTTAGGAATATTGTAATAGATAGTTACTACTAGTAGGTATGTAGTTCCTACTGGTAGAGTAAAAGTTCCTGCTGGTAGGTATGTAGTTCCTACTGGTAAGGATAATGTTACAGTTAGTGCTGGCAGATCAAAAGTTATTCCTACTGGTAGAACAATATTAGTCCTGGTAGTATTATGCTTACTCCGAGTTGATAGTATAGTTAGTTAGTGATAAGGATATGCATGAGATATCCTAGGAAGTGATAATACTTATCTCTTTAGCGAGTCTTAGGTAACAGGTTGTTAGGGTTTCATGAGTATTTAAGAAACCTACGGTCATAGATGAAGGAGAGACGATCGAAAAACACTTTTATTATTAATAGAAAAGATCCATAGAGGATCATTGTTTGAGTAATTCTTCTTTAACTCTGTTGTTTATATTCCGCGTAAACAATAGTTTAATTTGTTAGAGTCTCTCTTAGAGTTGCTTGTGATTACATAAGTACTCTACAACCTTAACAGGCTTGAAGATCTATCTAGGGCTGGACCTACAGTTCCAACAACAACCGACCCCAATGTTCAATTAGCATGCACTCACCACCTATTAATTTTCAACCCCTAGTTTCTTCTACCAAACACAACATCAACTACCTATGTATGTAAATAATACGTTTTCTCCTCTGTATAACCAACAACAACAAAATCAGATGTACCAATCGTTTAACCAACAACAATCTCAAATATATCGTCCACAAATGTCATCAACACCGTACCAATCTCATCCTTGTCAACATTTTTCTCCACTAAACCGTTTTGGTCTTGATGGAAAATTTAAGCCGTTATTTGAGTATGCTCCGGGTTAAGATTTGGGTGGTCCGACCATACCCGTTCAAGACGACTCTCCCATCGGGTTTATTTACAAGCAGGAAGGAATCCTCGGGTAAGTATTGAGACTAAAGGAGCGAAAATTGAAATTCAAAGAGCATGCGCATTGGGACCAATTTAAACGACAAACAAAATGGAGAAACACCTCATCGTCTACAATGAACTCCATGACCATTTGATCGGGAGACAACGAGAGAATGTTTTGGAGTTGAAGCGCATCAAGAGCGATATAATTTAGACTATTAGTTTAAGATTTTAATTTTTATTGTAATGTTATTTATCATATTAATGTAATGTATTTTAGTCATTAATAGAATTTTAATTTTAGAAAAAGAAAAAAAAGTGTTGGGTCATGCAATTTGGTCACTATTACGAGCATTTGACCATGTGAAAGATAACAAGAGCAGAGGCTCTGATTACTACTATTAGGGTGTTTTTGGTAGAGAGAATTTCAGAGATTAGAAATGAAGTAGAGAATAGAATTCAGAGAAATGAAATTGAATGAGAAATGCATAGAATTCCCCTGTTTGGTAACGCAAGAGAATTGAAATAAAAAATAATCACGAAATATTTTTCTTCTTTTGAAAAACTACAAATAAAGAGCGATAATACTACGATAATTTCAGCATCGTTTTTTCGTGTCAGGTTACTCAGGCCTGGTTAAGCCTATTCGGACCCGACCCCGATTAAGCCTATTCGGGTCTAGTTAATCGGGTCAAAAAATTTATTCGGGTGAACAAAGTAAGCCGAATGCTAGATAGGGTCGGGTATCGGGTTGAAATTTTTTGGTTAACTCAGGTTCGAGTCGACCCGATTGACCCGAATAAAAAAATTTATATTTTTTTAATATGAATTTTCTATTTAAAAGAGTAAAAAAAAAGGCATTTTTATTATATTATACTCATACTCGGGTTGACCCGAACCCAAATGGACCCGACCCGAGTTGAACCGACTCGAATTGACTCGAACTCGAGTAATCGGAATTCAAATAAGGTCGGGTCCGGGTATGTAATTTTTTGTCTTGACCCGACCGAAATTGGTCCTAACCCTACCAACCCGACCCAACTAACACCCCTACTTGAAACTAATACCACTAAAATTTGTGCGGTGGTGGTTCAAACCTCGTGAATTTGTCGGGAAAAAAATCGGCAACCATGATTAAAATAATAATAATAATAGCAAAAAAAACCCATTTCTCTAAATTCTCTACAAAAACAATGGAAATGAGGGTGATCAAAAATACACTACCATTTCTTTATAATTCTCAACTAAAATTCTCTTAAATTTTTCACCTTTTTATTTCTCTCTACCAAACAAAAGAATTTGATCCAATTCCATTTCTCTTGTTTCTTTTCTCTCTACCAAAGACACCCTTAGTCTAAAAAAAAGTCTCTTGCCGTGATATTCTTATAAAAGAATATAGTTTTATTACTTTTTACATTCGACGTAAGAGCACGACTTTTTTGTCCATACAAGTGACCACCATACACATATGCTCACCACTTTACCTTTTTGTCTTACGAGAAATCAAAAAAACTAAATAACATCGGTTTAGAATAACAGCAAGGTGAAATTACTCTAGCCAGGCTCAAAAAGCAAGTTAAACTTGACCTGGGAAGGATTCGAGTTTTGCTCTAGTCAGGCACAAAAGGATATTATAAACAAACTCAAAAGAGTAAAATATTACAATAAAATGAACACTGTAAATAAAACAAGAAAAAGTAATTGATTATAATTTTTTATATTTATTTTTTGATATGGTTTCAAGCTTTTGAGTTACAATTGATTAGCTGAGTAGAATGAAGATACTGTTCCTTTCTAAGGTGGAGGCTGTGCAAGTAGTCGAACAAATAAGAGGTTGTTGACGCCTTGACGAAGAGGTCAAAGGTCTTGTGGCAAGGTTTTTGTACACGACCCCTTCCACCCTTGCCTGCATATTAGCTTGCAATTATTTTCCTTTCGCAAAACAACAATTGTATGATATGGATAATGGTATGCCTAAATTATGCGGCAAGAGTTATAGCCAGGTTCTTTTGTCGTAACAAACAAAATGTAAGATCGTAAGTATAAACATAATATGTTAGTCTCATAACTTATAAGTTCAACGTACTTTTGCTTGCCAAACATTTCAAAATCATTTTTATTTCTACTAGCTATCCCCATAGACGGGCTTAGTCAACACATGTCACCAGTAGAATATCGCACTATCCTTAAATATCGTCTCATGATTTCATTATTCCCGGTTGATGCGATATGCCCGGTTTGTCGTAAGGCATGTTTGAATTCCTTTAGGGAACATGCGGTTCATTGTAAAGAGCTCCCGGGATTCAAATACCGACACGATATGGTTAGGGACGTCCTTTTTTATATATGTAGGCGTGCTGGGATCTCCGCCAAGAAAGTAGCACATGTGAACTTTTTAACTGACCCGTCGGATGGAAGATCTACACTTAGACCAGCTGACGTTTTGGTTTTTGGTTGCGTTGAAGAAAAACATGCGTGCGTGGATTTGACCGGGGTTTCTCCTCTCGTAGGGTTAAGTAGTAGGGGTTTTACAGCGGGTCAGGCTGCTTTGAAAGCCGCCTCGGGCAAAGTGACAAAACACGAGAAAGCATGCATTGAAAATCAACACTTGTTTATTCTCTTTGCGTTTGATACCTTTGGTTTCCTTGCACCGGATGCGGTGGAGCTACTCAGGCGAGTTCAACGGGTTATGCCCAGCAATGTTATGACACCTAGATCCACGAATGTGGTTTTTAAACGTATTAACTTTGCAATCCAAAAAGGGCTAGCGGCGCAGCTTGTTGCCCGCTTACCTTTCACCACTATGTAAATCCAAGTATTTAAATTCTTTAACACATAATTACTTACGAGTGGTAGTTTACACTTTACACCACAACAATACTCTTAAAACGTTTTATATATAGATATAAAAATGTAAAAACGTGATGTATTTTCTTATCTCAAATATGGTTTAGTAAATACAATATTTGGTAACTTTCTCCCATACAAAAACACATTAACCAAATCATGTACGGACCCACATCACTAACTATGGAATCTAAAACCTGCCCATAATTTACTGACACCTGCCCGTGGTCACTAGTTTACTTCTCCCTTCTGCCCGTTCGCCACCTTCTCATATTACTTATATTAAACTCATCAAACCAACATTTCCAACACTTTTATAACAACCATCACAAGTGGCTTGTTTCCGACGGACCAACAACCGTCGCAAAACAAAAATGGGCCAAAAACTTAGTTGTGGAATAAAAGATGACAATGGTTTATTTACAGCAGTTCAATATGGTGATATAGAAGCTGTGAAATATGTTATGCAAAATGATGTAAATTTTGTTGTTAAGAAAAAATCTGTTTATGATCGTCATTCTGCTTTGCATATTGCTGCTGCTAATGGTCAGATCGAGGTTGGTCTTCTTTTTGTTTTTTTTGAAAACTCGAATTCATCTAAAAATATATATAAAGTTCTGAAAGCTAAAGCACATTTAAAAATATTTAGGAAAAGAGTTTACTTTTTTTTTCAAGATTATTTGATTTGTGATATTTGGATGATTTAACTGATGAGTGTTTTTTATTATGATCTGGGGTTGAATAAAGATTGTTAATTTGCTGTTGGGTAATTCATCTGTTAATCCTGATGCTTTGAATCGTCATAAACAAGTAAGTTTTTAATTTTCTATATTCATTTTCGTTAAAAGAATATGTTTTTATTGGTTTTGTGTTGATTTGATTTGTGGGTGATATTGTTTTAGACTCCATTGATGTTGGCTGCAATGCACGGGAAGATTGCTTGTGTTGAAAAGCTAATTGAAGCTGGTGCTAATGTATGTTACTTTTGTTAAATTGACGATCATATTTTTGTTAGGAATTGGATTGTTTAAAGTAGAAATTGAATTATGATATTGTTTGATATAACAGATTTTGATGTTTGATTCTAAAAATGGAAGAACATGTTTGCACTATGCTGCTTATTATGGTCACTCTGATTGTCTTGAAACCATTCTTTTGTCTGCCAGAACTTCTCACGTTGCGGTTTCTTGGTTAGTTTTTGTTACTAAGTCGGTCTTTTTTCGCGAAATAATAGGTTTGAATTGCTATTAATAGAATTGGGGGTTTTGGACTTTTAGGGGTTTTTCACGGTTTGTGAATATAAGAGATGGTAAAGGCGCAACACCATTGCATTTGGCAGCTCGTCAAAGACGTCCCGAATGTGTTCACATACTTCTTGACAGTGGAGCTCTTGTTTGTGCCTCAACTGGTGGATACGGGTACTAATTAATATAATCATTTCGAGAAATTAGTATATACTTTATATTGTG
>BQNB010151357.1:0-15911 GCA_026074375.1 Tanacetum coccineum
TTGCTACATTCGATACCTTCATTTGAGGTGAGTTCATAGCCCCTATTTTACTAGTTTTGAACTATTTTAGGGGAGAATACATGCTAGTTTACAAACTTGTTTATTTGCTCGTTTACAAATTTGTTTATTTTCTCGTTTACATGCTTGTTTATTTTATAACAATGCGATTACTTTTCAAAACCTTGTGAGTTTCATGGCCCCTATTTTATTTTTTTATAACTCTTTAAGGGGAGAATACATGCGCATTTACAAAGTTTACATACTTGTTCTCATAACTTATTTACATACACGTTTACAAACTTGTTTACATACTTATTACAAACTCGTTACACGCTCATTGTCATATCTCGCGGTGGGATACATTACTTGTTTTCACTTATAGACGCAACACCTTTACTTTTATTCAAATGATTACGGATTAGCTTAAGTGACATGAACTGTTAATTACGGTGGGTAGGCGCGAATGTTATAAAATAGATCTATTTGGGATTGACATCCCCGTTCGGGTGAGTAGCGCTCACTAGTTCGACGAATTAAACTAACGGACGTATACCATGTCAGAACATTGAACTACATTCACATGAACACTTATAGTGCCTGAAAAGATTGACATACATACAAGTCGGAGCCTCAGTGTTATAAACTTGGTGCACTCGTAATCAGATTTTCGTAACTATTGTATATGTTACAACGGTCACACACACTTTATAAATCTTTGATTTCAATATTTATACTTACGTTTTCGTGACTATTGTATAGGTTACAATGGTCATACACACTTTATGAATCATTGATCCAACATTTACATATACATAAATCTTTATGTTGACACTTTTAAGCATGTATTTCTCAAGTGACTTTGATGCTTGGCTTATCTGATGTGCATTGGAGTCCAAACTTTTACAAGATTGCATTCATGGATTTCTTCTTACATTCAAACTATCAAATCTCGTTGTATTACTTTCAAGCTTTTCATTGTGATGCAAACTTTGGGACAAATATTATAACAAGTTTAATTTTAATTAAATCAACGACATTACTTTTCAAACGACTCATTTAGAGTTCGTTCTCTTGTATCTTGTGCTATTGTATTACGAAGTAACACCCCCAGACAATATTCCGCTGCAACCTATTTTGGGGGTGTTACAGATTGGTATCTAAAGCCAATGTTATAGAGAACCATGTTGCATATTTTACCTAGACTATAACCGTTTTCACAAACATTGCATCACATCAAACTTTTTTTCATGTGCATACACACATATAGGCTCCGGTTCTATAGAGAATGTTTTTATTTTGAGAAGATTGAGAAATCTTCGTTTGAGCAAATTGATTCATATTTTTTGACTTGATTCACAAGTAAACATCATTTAATAGTGAATCGAATCTATAAATCACAAATTTGATTCACAAATCAATGCTAAAATCGAGTTATGGTAATGATTCCTTAAATTTGTATAGAAGATTCAATATTGTACTTATATCGCAAAATCAAGAGATTTTTTAACATTGATTCGATTTTTTTTTACACATTTTAGATTATAATCACATTAAAATGAGTTTTACGCTTGAAAAACTTGAATCAAAGTTAAAAATCTATCATTTTTAAAAACATTCTCAATCTTCTCAAAATAAAAACCTTCTCAATCGATTATATATATAGAGTAGGGATCCGGTGAGAAGAAAAACTATAATGAGAAGAATAAGAAGGATTTCTAGCCACACATTTTAAATAGGAGAGAGAATTTTAATGGGAGATGCATCCATTTTTGTAGGTGCATCTTAAATGTGTGGTTGTGGTTTCTTCTTATCATTCTCATTTTAAGTTTTCTTCTTATTTGATCCTAACTCTCTCTCTCTCTATATATATAGAGATGTGATCATGAGAAAACCTCATCTTGGTGGAAAACCTAGAGAACCACTTTACAACCGTTGGATCAAACCCTCCTTCCCCTCCTTTTTTTTGCACCAAACTTCAGGGGGGAGTTTTGTAACTTTTTATATTCTAGTGGGTAAACATTGCATATATCCAAATTCCAACCTGGCATCCTATATAAAGTTAAAATACCGTCTCATAATTAAACACATCTTTTCCAATTTTCTCTCTAATCGATCGATACTGTATGCCCTAATTGATCGCTCAAACTCTCGTATCATTAATCGGTGCTCTAATTGATCATCCATAACGTTTCAATGCCTCGATCTGATCTGAATTGTAAGCTCAATCTGATCTACATTGTCCTTTAAATTAATTTGTATTCTATTGAGCTTTTAAACTTACAACCGAATGTTTTATGTGTTATATTCAGCTTTAACATGAATCGATTTGAATTATAATAATGTTTATATATGCGTTTTTTTTGTTTACATATACATGTTAATATTTGCGATTATTAAGTGTTATAAGTTATTTTTTGATTTATTTATAAATTTAAACGATCATTATTTGTTAAATCATGAGTTTATGCCTTAATTTATGTGTACATGTTATTATGATTGCGTATTATATTAACTTTTGAATACATGATGTTTATGCGTGTTATTCATGTTATGTTTGGTGTTGTTGTTACTAATTAGTCAGTTGATGCCCTAATTTAGGTAAATATGATTATTAAAAGTGTGATGCACATTTTTTATAACTGTGATGCCCTTTTAAATTTAGTTAAATTAATTCATACACATGTTTGATACATTGTCAATTAATTTGTCAGGTTATTTAATATTTACATGTTGATGCTCCTTTTTTATGCATTGTGATGCCTTAATTTTTAATATGTATAATTAAATTGCTGCTATTTTTTTACAGGTTTGCGTCTAAATGAATCACCAAATTCTGTAAACATTCCTAATATTTCTAGGTCTATTATTCCTGTTGATAGCAGTTCTAGTAACATTAGTGTTACTACTAGTATTAGTGAGTGTTCTAGTAATCCTATTGATGTTTCTTCTGCTACTGTTAATGACCGACCTAGGATATGGATACCTGCTGTTGAAGCTAGTTTGAAACCTAGCAAAGGGCACGTATTTACATCGTTAACACAAGCTTATGATTTTTACAAACATTATGGGAAAATTGGAGGATTTGATATTAAGCTAGGCACTGAAAAAAACTATCACGGTACTGAGGTTCCTGACATTAAGTATTTTAATTGTACGAAAGGAGGTAAAAAGGGAGAATCTAAGTATGACAACCATAAGTTTGATGGATTTAGTGTTTGTAACATTGACAAAGGGAAAGGAATCGCTGTTGCTAGTAGTGTTTGTAGTGTTGCCAACGGGAAAGGTAAAGGTAAAGTTACTGTTGATGGATTTAGTGGGAAGGGTAAGACTATTGATTTTTCTGATGTTAGCAATCCAATTGTTAAGAGGCCATTTAGGAAAAATACTTCTTGTAAAACTGGTTGCTTAGCACGGATGATGGTTAGGAAAATTGACGGAGGCATGTTTGAGATTTATGGTTTTGTAGAAGAACATAATCATCCCTTAGTGTCACAGGAGGACATGCAATTTATGATTAGTTCTAGAGAGTTAGGTTTTTCAAAACAGCAGTTTATGTTGCAAGTTGCTAATTCGAATGTAGGGCCAGTTAGGGCGTTTAAGTTGATGAAGGAAATGTATGGTGGATTTGAAAATGTTGGCGCGACTGCAACAGATTAAGTACTCGCAAATTTACTGCCCCCAATATCATTCGAAAGCTCAAAAAATCTTCAACCGAATTCTCCGAACATCATTGTACGCTTCTCGGACACAAATCGAATTCTCGGACGTGAACAAAACCTCACAAAACGAACACTCTAATTTTCTATTGGCGATTGATACCACTTGTTAGGTCACATTAATCTTGAATCAATCATATTGAACATGTATGCATAGAGAGAATAGTAGAGAAGGGCAAGTATTTGAAATTCAAATGATATAAAAGGGAGGAAAATGGAAGAGTTTGTTACAAGTGCATCACCCTCTAATAAAGATTAGAGGGGTATTTATAGGTGAGGGAAGGAGGCTTCCCTTCCTTTATTTTCCTAACTTAACACTTCTAGTCCCTATACTTTAGTAATTATGCTATTTCATTCTTTTAGCTAATTACACTTATACTAACTACCATTGACATTATCAAAAGAAACACTAATGACTTAAATAATACAAAATCACATAATCGACACTTTTAATGATCCTAACAGAATGCCATCTATTCCTCATCCAAGACCAATCCTAATTCCAGAGCCTCAGCAAGCATCTCCTTTTCTTTGAACCATTCTGAAATCCTAGGACTTTTAGGTTTGGTACACTGTCTTGCTGGGAGACATCAAATAACGTCACTTCTATAGCATCATTTATCCCATGTTTTTTACCCATTTTGTATAATTATTACACGAATTGGTACTTAATAGTTTATATATGATATTTGCAGTAATTATGGAGTAAGTGGTGAAGTTATGCTAAAAGGCACGCATTTTGGAGCTTAAACGAAGAAATATCAAGATACTGTTCTGAACGCATAAGTCATATCTAATAAGGAAGATACGGTGTATTTGTGCCTGCACTTCACTAGAAACTACGAAGAATTGATGAGCAATACACCGTATATAGATAGACTTATCGCCGTATCCAAGATCGAGTATTTGAAGATTCTGGAAGATATTAAACGTGGTCCCTACTCTAAGAAACCTCCAATACGCCGTATTGACCTCAACCAATACGGCGTATCGATGAATTTCCAGACACTATAAATACAAAACCCTAAACACGAGTTTAGGGTGTGCTTAAATATATTTTCGAAACCCGAACCACATAAGTCGATTTTCAGAAGCTAAAAAGAGCAAAGAAGGTCTCGTAACGTGTTTAATTCCATAAGAAACACCTTGTGATTTATTACTCGTAAAATCGTTTAGTTTTTGGTATCATTGTTTAATCGGTTAGATTATTGATGATTCTTTTATTATGTTTGTATCGAAAACAATGGTTATTGGCTAATACCTTTAGGTTTAGCCATGTTTATGATAATTTAATGTTTGGTTTGTTTATCTCGATTGCTTAATTTATCGTTGTTGTTGATTATGTTTATCAATTTATACTCGTTTATGTGCTTATGTATGCGACCTATCAATCAACTGGATTTAGTTGTGCCGACCAAGTAGACTAGATTAACCGGGATAGCTCTTCATTATAATCGATTTATAAGATAGAATCATTGGATCAAATCTATGTCTATCCTTACCATTGTTTTTAGTTGAAACATGTTGGGTTAGCAGGTGACCTGGGTCATAAGAACATTGTGGTGTAGGAGGTGAATAGTCTTGTTGAGTAGCAGATGACAACTATGGATAATACTGAGTCGGGTTCTAACAAGTTGGAGAATTAACAACCAAGGCTATCTAACTTGGATACCTTTTTCTTGATAAAAGAACTTCATTTGCATGAGCTTCATGTTGCCTTAGATGAGCATACAAATGATCAAAGTTAGTGGTATGCATGTCTTTTGATAATTTGACATCCGTGACAAATTTTCTCCATTCAGGTTGAAGATGATTGACAAACTTTGTGTTAACTTGGAGTGGTTTCATTGTCATTCTAATCGTATGTGGTAGAAGATGATTGACAAACTTTGTGTTGACTTAGAGTGGTTTCATTTTCATTCCAATCGTATGCATATCATTGATCAGCTGGGCAAACTGATAACATCAAATATTTGATACTTTTTAGTGTCAATTTTCCCCTAAAAATACTTGCAATTGTCTAATAAATACTTGAATTCGATACTTTTATGGTTATTTCACTATTTTCAGGTAAAATTCAAGTATGTGATAAGAAACACGGGAAAAGGACGTAAAAATGAAGAAAACACGGATTCTTACGAGACTTTATGGCGTAACACCTACGATAGTGTTACGCCGTAAACTATTCAAGGCAAGACACGTCACCCAGCAAGATTACGGCATAACCACACAAGAAGATTACACCGTAACATTATTATTCTAAAACGCTGAGTCATCCTAGTCAGCATTAAGACGTAACATAATTAGTTACGCTGTAAAATAATATATGCCTACAACATGGGAAGCCTCGTCAGTACTTTACGGCATAACACTCTAGACGGTTACGCCGGAACATATTCAAAATCTATAAATGGAGGCCTCATTCAGCCACTTCATCATCCATTGCACCACAAATCTAAGGGGTGATCAAGGCCTCCATAGCTCGAAGAATTCCACCAGAAGTCCAAGGGAGATCACACTTAATTTACTTTTGTATTTAATCGTTCATAAACGAATCCTGTAAGAATTATGAGTTTTCCATCCATGATTATCTTTATTAATTCTTGCTTTGTTGTTGCCATGAGCGGCTAAGCACTTCATCTAGCCTAGTCATGAATTTACTATCGTTATAATTCTTGTTTCCTATTAGATCATGGTTTCATTGGATATCCTTTTGACTATCGTGTAACCCTGTTTTTTGGTCGTATTGCGGGTGGTTTAGATCATGTTAATCCTGTTATTAGATTACCACTTGAACATGGGATTAGTAGGGTACTAGGGTTGGATGATTATTCTAACCCTAATGTAGGAACTAACTCTGTTACCGCCTCTATCAATATACTTCAAAAGCACAGGAACTCTTTCAGAGAGGGTTAATAATCTGTATAGGTTATTAGACTAGTTCGTGGGATATTTGGGATTAATCACTATGACCTGGTTGCCCTACCTTCATAACTTTAAGGGGATTCAGGATCGCAAGAATTATAGGACAAACTAAAGATATCTATTCGGGTCTGTCGACTTTAGAAACTACTAATGAAACCATGGGGTAACATTGCACAGGAAAACATAGTTATAACGATAGTAATAGAAAGGCTAGGCTATCATGCTTCTCTCTTTGATTACTTCAATCTCTTTTAATTTCCGCATAATTACTTTCTTGTTTATCTCAAAATCAATCTTAAATCCACTTTAAAAATGTGACAATTCAAATTAAAACTAATTAACACTTAACTCTTGGGACGACCTCGGATTTACCATCTTACACTACTCATGACCGGGTTCTCTACCCGTTAGTGCATTTGTAAAGGTAAAGCGAGTTTTATAAATTTAAAACTTGAATAAAATATATTTTAAAATAAAATACGCATCATATCCTAAACCTAAAGGCTCATTCATGGCTGTATCCTCAACTGGGACTGCCTGCTGCTGCTTATCCTCAGATGCATCCTCCTCACTCTTCAAGCCAAGACCCTTCTCCTCCAACTCATCACTCTCTAATCCATTTCCTTTGGCCTCCAACTCATCACCCTCAGTCTTAGTGTCTAATATTGGCTCAGAATTGCCCTGATACCTCTTCTGTATAGGTAGGGTCAGAGATGATACTGGTGATGCTGATGAAGAAGGGGTCTTGTAAGAGGATATGTACCTCTTACAGAAGGATAATGGTGATAAGGTCATCGCCTCTATTAACTTGGCTAAGCAACCAGGCGACAGGGTAGGCTAAGTGAGCAAGCCTCGACAAATGGCTGGAAATCCGGGAGCGTAACATAATGATCAATCATAACACAAGATACAATATAGAGAAAACTACAATGCATAAACTTCAAGTGTTACGAAGACCATCACCCTCGAACAACCTCGAGTGATGTCCCAAATCACAATTAAATCCGAAAAAAACTCTTGCAATATCCAATAGGCCACACAGGGGTCCAAATCCAAACTTAAACCAAAATCTTTAAAAATACTAAAACCAAATAAAATAAACAAGCAAGATTTCACATGAAAATCCACTTGGGATACTTCTAAGTCTGCTATCATAAATCACCAACTTATTCCTCTTTCACTTTACCTGAAAATGATACTCGAAAACGTCAACAATAATGTTGGTGAGCTCGTAAGTTTGACATTAAACCCAAAAGTTATGCCAATATTTCAAACAGTGGACAATAGTGCAATATGACAGTGAATATATATGCAAACAATCCCTGACATAGCATCCCCGCTAGTCAATCACCATATGTCACTTACGCATTTAAAGGGCCTAGAGTACTAAATTAGGGCAGGACCACACACAAACTAGGGTAGGCGTACCCATCCGCTCCAATATTACACAAATACTATGTAGGCGTACCCATCTGATCCAAACTATCATACAAATGCTAGGATAGGCGTACCCCTCCGATCCAAATAATCATGCATCATATAATATTCACATAGCAGTCATAAGCACATATCTTGTCCCAAAAACAAAACCACATTTCGCACAGTTCAATTCAAAACATTTCAAAACACATTTGAGTATCATTTTCTCCCAACAGAAAACAGTAGAAAAATATGGCTATGAGAACTCACCTCAAGCATGTCTTTAGCAACCAAATCTCAATCACACAATCAAATGCAACGACGTTCGCACACGACTTAGTCCAATTAATGTCCCATTTTAATCATGCATTTCCAAAACAGTCTTCACGTTTGATGCATAGAGTTTAGACGCGTTGTACAATTACCCATAACAATTTAGTGGTGTGATGGTTGACGACATATCCCAACAATCATATCAATCTCATTACTCAATAATACTTACTTATACTATTAATGAAAATAGATAAGTATTATAAGTAATTATTTATAATTAATAATTATAAATATATCTCGATAAGTCCATTCGGTGACCTTAGTCATCGTGAAAATAATCATAATAGGGTTGAAAATGGAACGTTTACTCATAATAAACATATTTGTAATGTTTTGAGAAAAATTATATTTTTTGTCTTTTAGTGAATTTATTAAATAAATAAAATAATAAAATAATATTTTATTATTTAAAATCAAAAATCATGTTTTTAGGTAAAAATTTCTAAGTATAAACTTTTTATGAAATTTCGACATGACACGTACGCTCATACAATGTTTTCCAAGGTTTTTAACCTTTATTCCAAACACTTTTCAAACTTTCGACACTTTTCCGACAAAATTCCAAAATCTTCAGCGATCTTTTAACGTGTCCTACGAACACGTTCTTCTTCCTAAAATATCATTTAATACCACTTCATAACTACATTTCACTTTCAAAAAGTCCGTCAAAACTCTTATAACGACTAAATATTGTTTATTGGGCTTTAAGGCCCAATAAGGGTCCATTAAGATATTTATAAGTCCAAAATACGATCCAAGTCCAAATCAAGGTCTATTTATATACATAATCTTATATACAAATAAGTAGAAAATAATCCGGACCACAATAAGCCCTCCCATTAAGCCACGGCTTAAGTAGGCTTATTGAGCCGTAAGTCCATAAGCTCCACAATACATATATTAAGCTTAACCATAAGCTAATAAGCTACGTATCGCATTTGGTTACCACCATAAGCTATAAAAATAGTCTACAAACATACGCCATATCACAAAAATAGTCAAAATTACTTCCCAAATGATTTTGAAAAATGATGTGGCATTTAAGCCCAAAATAAGCCACGAAATAGCTTAAAATAAGCCCGGAATAAGCTTTACAAGTTTTTATCAAAAATAAGCTATCTAGCAACATATGTTATTCAACCATAACGACCACAATATCAAAACTACAAAAAACCCTTTTTTTCTTTGATCCGACGAACCAAACACCCCTTTTATATCCGTTTCGTTTCCAAAAATCGATTTTTACAACGATCAACTTGTACAACTAACATCTATGCATCAATATAAACCCAAAAGGACAAATGGAATTTAAATTTGAAAACTTACAAAAAATCTTTAAAAATGTACATTTCGACACGAACCGGACAACCCAAACGTTGTTTAAATGAATACCCGAGCACTAGAATCAACCTAACATATCACAAATCTTCATGTTTTTGATCAAAATTTCAAAAATAAAAGTGTTTGTATGTGTGCTTTGATCAGACGCCAAGAGGGAGAGAAAGTGGAGATATTTTTTTGTGAAAATGAATTATGTATTATTCAAAAGGAGGATAGGGATCTTTTAAGTGTACCAACCATGGACACACTTGCTAAGATCATGCCTTGATGTCCCCTATGGGACTAGAACCGGATTTGGTATCCAAGGGGGTCTTGGGTCTTTCTTTTCGTGTCGGGATCACTTAAATATTCATAAAACTTGATCGTAAAATTTTCCCCAAAGTTAATTAGCATTTTTATTCACCTTAAAAATACTTTTCCATTAACCTAGAGTATTTACATGACATATTTACACTTTAAACCCTTCAAAACTCATTTGGACATTAACGGACGTGTCAGGACTCGTTTTTTGGCATTTCTCAAAATTCACGTGTCAAACCACCCAGAATACAAATAACATAATAATAACCTCCAAAAAGGAATATTATTCACAAATATCCGTAAATTACCACAATTCTCATAAAATCACCACCGTCAACACGGTACATTATCTGAATAAACTGACAAAAGTCAAATAGTCAAAGGACCATAAATGAAATATTCAGAACACAAAAAGGGCAAGGGTTAGATTCTACCCTCTTAAAAGAATTTCGACCCCGAAATTCAGCTACTAACATCAGTAAACAAATGCGGAAACTTCAATTTCATCTGATCCTCACGTTCCTACGTGAATTCAGGACCACGTTTCAAATTCCACCGAACCTTGACGATGGCAATCCTACTATGTTTCAGCTTCTTAAACTCTCTTTCCAAAATTTCCATAGCCTCTTCCACAAAATTCAACTTATCATCAACTCGAATCTCATCCAAAGGCACTTGTAGTGTTGGATCAGCCAAACACTTCTTAAGGTTTGACACGTGGAACATGTCATGAACACCATTCAATTCCTCAGGTAAGTCTAACCGATAGGCCATAGAACCTACCTTCTGAACAATCTCAAAAGGTCTAACAAATCTAGGTGCTAATTTCCCTTTCTTCCTAAAGTGTACCACACCTTTCTAAGGTGACACTTTAAACAACACATAGTCACCTACACTAAACTCTAGAGGCTTCCTCCTCTTATCAGCATAACTTTTCTGATGATCACGCACAGCCTTAAGTTTATCCTTAATCTGCGAGATCTTCTAAGTAGTCTCTTGCACTAACTCAGGTCCTATTAACTGACCTTCTTTAACCTCAGCCCACATAATTGGCGAATGACACTTTCTACCATACAACGCCTCAAACGGAGCACATCTCATACTAGAATGATAACTATTGTTATACGAAAAGTCAACCAACAAAAGATGAACATCCCAACTTCCTCGAAAGTCCAGGGCGCACGCTCTAAGAATGTCTTCCAAAGTCTGAATAGTATGCTCACTCTGGCCATCGGTCTGAGGGTGATAAGCCGTACTCATGTCTAAACGAGTTCCTAATGCCTCTTGCATTGACTGCCAAAACCTTGATGTGAAATGACCATCACGGTCTGATATGATCGAGATCTGCAGACCATGTCTAGAAACTATCTCATTCAAATATAATCTAGCCAATCTATCCATCTTTTAATCCTCACACATAGGTAGAAAATGAGCAGACTTAGTCAATCGGTCCACAATGACCCAGATTGTGTCATGCCCACTACTAGTCCTAGGCAACTTAGTCACAAATCCATAGCTATTCCTTCCCATTTCCATACGGGGATCTCAGGTTGCTGGAGCAAGCCAAATGGCCTTTGATGCTCAACCTTAACCTTTAAACAAGTCAAACACTTACTAACATACCCAGCTATGTCCTTTTTCATTCCAGGCCACCAATACCTATCTTTTAAATCGTAATACATCTTATCAGCTCCTGGGTGTACAAAGTACTTCGACTTATAGGCTTCATCCATTATTAGGGTTCTCACCTCACCCTTCAAAGGTACCCATATTCGATCAAGGTAGTACAAAGTCCCATCACTTCTATGTTCTATCATCTCATCTAAACCTTTCTGCAACCTCGCAGACCCATCTAAAGCCCCATCTGAGCCGCCAGTATCTGTATCCATATACTCGACTGAAGGGTCATATTTTATAGCTCTAACCCTCTAGGCTTTTACTCTTCCTCTATTTAGGGCATCAGCCACCACATCGCCTTACCAGGATGTAGCGAATTTCACAGACATATCACTAAACAAACTTTATCCAACGATGCTGTCAGCATATTCAAATCTTTCTAACTAAAGATATGTTGGAGACTATTATGATCCATATATATGACACTCTTTGTACCATACAAATAATGTCTCCAAATCTTAAGTGCAAACGCGACTGCACCCAACTCCAAATCATGGGTCATATAATTCTTCTCATGAATTTTCAACTGCCTAGACGCGTAGGCTATCACCTTACCTCTTTGCATTAATACACAACCTATCCAATCCGGACAGCATCCCCGATAACCCTGTTACACATCTTTTCATCCATCAGGGAGAGCTAGAACAGGCGCATTACACAACTTACCCTTCAAGGTTTGAAATGCCAATTCTTGTTCCTCACCCCAATCGAAAGTCTTACATTTCTGAGTCAAGATAATAAGAGACTTAGCTATCTTAGAAAAGTTCTCAATGAACCTACGGTAATATCCAGCCAATCCTAAGAACGAACGAACCTTAGACGGTGTTCTAAGGGCTTTCTAATTCTTAACAGCTTTGATCTTACTAGGATCTACATGAATCCCATTACCATTTATCACATGCCTAAGAAACTGCACTTCCCTTAGCCAGAATTCACACTTAGAAAACTTAGCATACAGTTTCTCCTTCTTGAGCAGTTCCAGGACTAACCTTAAGTGTTCTACATGCTCCTCCCGAGTCTTAGCATAGATTAAGATATCGTCTATAAACACTATCACAAACTTATCAAGATAAGGCCTACAAACTCTATTCATCAAATCTATGAATACCACAGGTGCGTTAATGAGACTAAAGGGCATTCCTGTGAACTCGAAATATCTATAATGAGTTCTAAATGTAGTCTTTAGAATGTCATCTTCATGCACTCTTAGCTGATGGTATCCAGAACTAAGATCTATCTTTAAGAAAAACTGCGACCCTTGCAGTTGGTCAAATAGATCATCAATCCTAGGAAGCGAATAATGATTCTTAACTGTCAACTTGTTGCATTCTCCATAATCAATGCACATCCTAAAAGAACCATCTTTTTTCTTAACGAACAATACCTGCGCTCCCCAAGGCGACGAACTTGGTCGAATGAAACATTTGTCTTGGAGTTCCTTGAGTTGTCCCGACAACTCCTCCAATTCAGAAGGTGCCAAACGATAGGGGGACTTTGCTACGGCGTTGCTTCAGGAATTAACTCAATTCGAAACTCTATTTCCCGGAGAGGTGGTAATCCTGATAAATCATTCGGAAACACCTCAGGAAAATCTCTAACCCCAACTATCTCTTATTGTTTCTTATAACTAGCCTTAACACTCATCAAAAGTCTCGCTTTCTCTTTCGGTCTCTCTCCTAATACTCTAAGCACCTTGCCATCCAGTAGTGGTATCTTCACTACTTTCTCATGACAAATTATTTCAGCCTTATGATTAGACAACCAATCCATACCTATAATCACATCAAAACTCCCATGCCCAAAAGGTATCAAATCGATGTCAAAGACATGACCCTCGATTTCTAGTTTGCAACCCTTAATAACCTTATCAATCTCTACTAGCTGCCCGCTAGCTATCTCAATCTTATATTTGAAACCTAATTCGCTGGGCTCTATGCCTAACAGATGTATAAAAGTAGTGGAAACAAAACTATAGTCGGCACCAGAGTCAAATAAGGTAGTGGCAAAATGATTGTTCAAAGTAAACGTACCCGTCACAATGTTCGGATCTTGGCGAGCTTCCTCTGCTCCTAACAAAAATGCCCTACCCCTAGCTTGGTTCCCTTGGTTTCTACGACCATGACCCCCGTTATTAGCATCAACTTGGTTTAGACGGTTTTCTTCCGGTCCTTGTGCCTTATTCAATTTAGGACAAGCTGACCTGACATGGTCGGTACTACCACACTCATAGCATGCCCTAACAGTTGAGTTTCCAGCATTGATAGGATTCACATTCCTTGGCACGCCTCTACAATACTTTGCCAAATGACCTGGGCAGTTACAGTTGAAGCATGTGTGACAAGGTCCTCCGGGTGCATGGTAGGAGTTGCAGGTGGTACACTTTGACCAAGCACCCATATTCTCTCTTCCTACAGGGTTTGCAGTAGAAGCAAAAGCATTTCCAGTCATATTCCTCTTATTATCGTCCCTACCATTCTTATCCTTGCTAGGTTCCCCTACATTTCCTCTCTTCTTAACCTTCTTAATTGATCCATTCCTAACAGCCTCGTCGGTCAGTGCACCAGAAATCTGCACAGCCTTTTGTATAGTCTTTGGCTCTGTTACTGCCACCATCCCACGAATCTGTAGAGCAAGGCCATACACATACCTCTCAATCTTCGTACTCTCTGGAGTCACCAAATGTGGAACTATCCTAGCCAACTCATGAAACCTATCAGTATATGCAGCATGGCCAGCCCCGACCATGGCGTGATTCCACAACTCAGTTTCCAACTTTTGAATTCCATGACTAGGACAAAACTCTTCTATCATCATAAACTTAAAGTCATTCCATGACATACTAACAATAACTTCCCGACTTAGCGTGCGGATCTGAGAGTTCCACCACGTTAAAGCCTTACCCATAAATGAACCAGCAGTGTATTTCACTTTTTGGTCAATACTACAACCACTCATATCTTGCACAGACTTCATTTTCTCAATCCATCGAGTAAGAACTACAACACCTCCTTACCATCATATTCCTTAGGGTTACAAGCTAAGAACTCCTTATATGAATAACCTACCTGGTTGCCATTTACTATCACATTCCCAACGTTCTCCTGAATGTTCTCATTAAGCATATTACCATTTTGATTTCCAACATTTCCTTGGTTACCAACCTGAGCTAGCATGGCGGGTAAGAGGTTCTGCAATTGCTAGGCAATGATCGTCGAGAAGTCGGGTGCTCCTCCTATACCCCCATTGACTCTATCTACATTCCCATTGACTCCCTCTACGCCCCCATTAGCTCCCAAACCCTGGTTATTTCCTTGACCATTCAATTCATCAATACGCTCATCATTACCTTCCCTGGGTCCTCTACCCCTTCCACCACCTCTACCAACCAGTCCACCCGTTCCCCCTTCTCGTGATTCGGCAACAGACCGACCAACACTTCGGGTCCTCATCCTTGGCGGCATTATCTACATGAGGGAGAACATGAGCAATGTTAGGTAAGTTAGTATATATATAGAACATCTTACTATATATATAACTATATACATAATACCACCTTATGGTGTCAACATTGATTTGTGTGAACGACATTACTAAGTACGAGTGAGTTGTGATACGCTTATAACTACATTGGCCACCGTACTTATATTTGCATCCTTTCCCCGTCGTACTCAATATTAAGCTCATATATTTCAATGACTGACATAACTAAAGCACCAAACCGTGAACACGCGAAAGCAAGCAAAAGTGTAACACTGCACACATAGATCCTATACGCAACTAAGTGACGGATCTTAGGTTATATTCTAGGTCAACCCGCCTAGTTCTCCATAAACTTGGCTCTGATTACCAATCTGTTACACCTCGACAAAGGCGGAAACTCGAGAGCGTAACATAATGATCAATCATAACACAAGATACAATATAGAGAAAACTACAATGCATAAACTTCAAGTGTTACGAAGACCATCAACCTCGAACAACCTCGAGTGATGTCCCAAATCACAATCAAATTCGAAAAAAACTCTTGCAATATCCAATAGCCCACACAGGGGTCCAAATCCAAACTTAAACCAAAATCTTCCAAAATACTAAAACCAAATAAAATAAACAAGAAAGACTTTACATGAAAATCCACTCGGGATACTTCTAAGTCTGCTATCATAAATCACCAACTTATTCCTCTTTCACTTCACCTAAAAA